>JASTWF010000038.1:1835465-2082965 GCA_030390025.1 Squalus acanthias
GAGATACACACAGTGAGATACACAGAGTGAGATACACAGTGAGATACACAGAGTGAGATACACACAGAGAGATACACAGAGTGAGATACACAGAGTGAGATACACAGTGAGATACACAGTGAATACACACAGTGAGATACACAGAGAGAGATACACACAGAGAGATACACACAGTGAGATACACAGAGTGAGATACACAGTGAGATTCACAGAGTGAGATACACACACAGAGATACACAGAGTGAGATACACAGAGTGAGATACACAGTGAGATACACACGGTGAATAAACACAGTGAGATACACAGAGTGAGATACATATTGTGAGATACAGAGTGAGATACACACAGTGAGATACACAGAGTGAGATACACACAGTGAGATACACACAGTGAGATACACACAGAGAGATACACACAGTGAGATACACAGAGTGAGATACACAGTGACATACACACAGTGAGATACACACAGTGAGATACACACAGTGAGATACTCACAGTGAGATACACAGAGTGAGATACACAGTGAGATACACACAGTGAGATACACACAGAGAGATACACACAGTGAGATACACACAGTGAGATACACAGTGAGATACACATTGTGAGATACACACAGAGAGATACACACAGTGAGATACACACAGTGAGATACACACAGAGAGATACACACAGTGAGATACACAGAGTGAGATACATATTGTGAGATACACAGAGTGAGATACACACAGTGAGATACACACAGCGAGATACACACAGAGAGATACACACAGTGAGATACACACAGTGAGATACACACAGAGAGATACACACAGTGAGATACACAGAGTGAGATACATATTGTGAGATACACAGAGTGAGATACATATTGTGAGATACACAGAGTGAGATACACACAGTGAGATACACAGAGTGAGATACACACAGTGAGACACACACAGTGAGATACACATTGTGAGATACACAGAGTGAGATACACACAGTGAGATACACACAGTGAGATACACAGAGTGAGATACACAGAGTGAGATACACACAGTGAGATACACACAGTGAGATACACAGAGTGAGATACACACAGTGAGATACACACAGTGAGATACACAGAGTGAGATACACAATGTGAGATACACAGAGTGAGATACACACAGTGAGATACACAGAGTGAGATACACACAGTGAGATACACAGAGTGAGATACACAGAGTGAGATACACACAGTGAGATACACAGAGTGAGATACACACAGTGAGATACACAGAGTGAGATACACATAGTGAGATACACAGAGTGAGATACACACAGTGAGACACACACAGTGAGACACACAGAGTGAGATACACACAGTGAGATACACAGAGTGAGATACACACAGTGAATACACACAGTGAGATACACATTGAGATACACAGTGAGATACACACAGTGAGATACACAGAGGGAGATACACACAGTGAGATACACAAAGAGAGATACACACAGAGTAGGATACACACAGAGTGAGATACACACACAGTGAGATACACAGAGTGAGATACACACAGTGAGATACACACAGTGAGATACACACCGTGAGATACACACAGTGAGATACACACAGTGAGATACACACAGAGTGAGATACACACAGAGTGAGATACACACAGAGTGAGATACACACAGTGAGATACACAGAGTGAGATACACACAGTGAGATACACAGAGTGAGATACACACAGTGAGATACACACAGAGTGAGATACACACAGTGAGATACACACAGTGAGATACACACAGTGAGATACACACAATGAATACACACATTGAGATACACAGTGAGATACACACAGTGAGATACACAGAGTGAGATACACACAGTGAGATACACACAGTGAGATGCACAGAGTGAGATACACAGAGTGAGATACACAGTGAGATACACACAGAGTGAGATACACAGAGTGAGATACACACAGTGAGATACACAGTGAGATACACAGAGTGAGATACACAGAGTGAGATACACAGAGTGAGATACACACAGTGAGATACACAGAGTGAGATACACAGAGTGAGATACACAGAGTGAGATACACACAGTGAGATGCCCACAGTGAGATACACACAGTGAGATACACAGTGAGATACACACAGTGAATACACACAGTGAGATACACAGAGTGAGAGACACACAGTCAGATACACATTGTGAGATAAATAGAGTGCGATACACACAGTGAGATACACACAGTGAGATACACAGCGTGAGATACACACAGTGAGATACACAGTGAGATACACACAGTGAGATACACAGAGTGAGATACACAGAGTGAGATACACAGAGTGAGATACACACAGTGAGATACACACAGTGAGATGCACACATTGAGATACACAGAGTGAGATACACACAGAGTGAGATACACACAGAGTGAGATACACACAGAGTGAGATACACAGAGAGTGAGATACACACAGTGAGATACACAGAGTGAGATACACAGAGTGAGATACACACAGAGTGAGATACACAGAGTGAGATACACACAGTGAGATACACAGAGTGAGATACACAGTGAGATACACACGGTGAGATACACACAGTGAGATACACAGTGAGATACACACAGTGAGATACACACAGTGAGATACACAGAGTGAGATACACACAGTGAGATACACAGAGTGAGATACACACAGTGAGATACACAGAATGAGATATACACAGTGAGATACACACATTGAGATACACAGAGTGAGATACACACAGAGTGAGATACACACAGAGTGAGATACACAGAGAGTGAGATACACACAGTGAGATACACAGAGTGAGATACACAGAGTGAGATACACACAGAGTGAGATACACAGAGTGAGATACACACAGTGAGATACACAGAGTGAGATACACAGTGAGATACACACAGTGAGATACACACAGTGAGATACACAGTGAGATACACACAGTGAGATACACACAGTGAGATACACAGAGTGAGATACACACACTGAGATACACAGAGTGAGATACACAGTGAGATACACACAGTGAGATACACACAGTGAGATACACAGTGAGATACACAGAGTGAGATACACAGAGTGCGATACACACAGTGAGATACACAGAGTGAGATACACAGAGTGAGATACACACAGTGAGATTCACACAGAGTGAGATACACAGAGTGAGATACACAGAGTGAGATACACACATTGAGATACACAGAGTGAGATACACACAGAGTGAGATACACACAGAGTGAGATACACACAGTGAGATACACACAGTGAGATACACAGTGAGATACACACAGTGAGATACACACAGTGAGATACACGGTGAGATACACACAGTGAGATACACACAGTGAGATACACACAGAGTGAGATACACACAGTGAGATACACACAGTGAGATACACAGTGAGATACACACAGTGAGATACACACAGTGAGATACACACATTGAGATACACAGAGTGAGATACACACAGAGTGAGATACACACAGAGTGAGATACACACAGTGAGATACACACAGTGAGATACACAGTGAGATACACACAGTGAGATACACACAGTGAGATACACAGTGAGATACACACAGTGAGATACACACAGTGAGATACACAGAGTGAGATACACAGAGTGAGATACACACAGTGAGATACACAGAGTGAGATACAGAGAGTGAGATACACACAGTGAGATACAGAGAGTGAGATACACACAGTGAGATACACACAGTGAGATACAGAGAGTGAGATACACACAGTGAGATACAGAGAGTGAGATACACAGAGTGAGATACACAGAGTGAGATACACAGAGGGAGATACACACAGTGAGATACACACAGAGTGAGTTACACAGAGTGAGATACACACAGTGAGATACACAAAGTGAGATACACACAGAGTGAGATACACACAGTGAGATACACACAGTGAGATACAGAGAGTGAGATACACACAGTGAGATACAGAGAGTGAGATACACAGAGTGAGATACACAGAGGGAGATACACACAGTGAGATACACACAGAGTGAGTTACACAGAGTGTGATACACACAGTGAGATACACAGAGTGAGATACACACAATGAGATACACACAGTGAGATACACAGAGTGAGATACACAGAGTGAGATACACAGAGTGAGATACACACAGTGAGATACACAGAGTGAGATACACAGAGTGAGATACACAGAGTGAGATACACACAGTGAGATACACAGAGTGAGATACACAGAGTGAGATACACACAGTGAGATACACAGAGTGAGATACACACAGTGAGATACACAGAGTGAGATACACACAGTGAGATACACACAGTGAGATACACAGAGTGAGATACACACAGTGAGATACACAGAGTGAGATGCACACAGTGAGATACACACAGTGAGTTACACAGAGTGAGGAACACAGAGTGAGATACACACAGTGAGATACACAGAGTGAGATACACAGAGTGAGATACACACAGTGAGATACACACAGTGAGATACACAGAGTGAGATACACAATGTGAGATACACACAGTGAGATACACAGAGTGAGATACACACAGTGAGATACACACAGTGAGATACACAGAGTGAGATACACACAGTGAGATACACAGAGTGAGATACACAGACTGAGATACACACAGTGAGATACACAGAGTGAGATACACACAGTGAGATACACACAGTGAGATACACAGAGTGAGATACACACAGTGAGATACACACAGTGAGATACACACAGAGTGAGATACACACAGTGAGATATACAGAGTGAGATACACACAGTGAGATACACACAGAGAGATACACACAGAGGGAGATACACAGAGTGAGATATACACAGTGAGACACACAGAGTGAGATACACACAGTGAGATACACAGAGTGAGATACACACAGTGAATACACACAGTGAGATACACATTGAGATACACAGTGAGATACACACAGTGAGATACGCAGAGGGAGATACACAGAGTGAGATACACAGAGTGAGATACACACAGTGAGATACACAGAGTGAGATACACACAGTGAGATACACACAGTGAGATACACACAGTGAGATACACAGAGTGAGATACACACAGTGAGATACACACCGTGAGATACACACAGTGAGATACACACAGAGTGAGATACACACAGAGTGAGATACACACAGAGTGAGATACACACAGTGAGATACACAGAGTGAGATACACACAGTGAGATACAAAGAGTGAGATACACACAATGAATACACACATTGAGATACACAGTGAGATACACACAGTGAGATACACACAGTGAGATACACAGAGTGAGATACACAGAGTGAGATACACAGTGAGATACACACAGAGTGAGATACACAGAGTGAGATACACACAGTGAGATACACAGTGAGATACACACAGTGAGATACACAGAGTGAGATACACACAGTGAGATACACACAGTGAGATACACACAGTGAATACACACAGTGAGATACACATTGAGATACACAGTGAGATACACACAGTGAGATACACAGAGTGAGATACGCAGAGTGAGATACACAGAGTGAGATACACACAGTGAGATACACAGACTGAGATACACACAGTGAGATACACAGAGTGAGATACACACAGTGAGATACACAGAGTGAGATACACACAGTGAGATACACAGAGTGAGATACACACAGTGAGATACACACAGTGAGATACACACAGTGAATACACACAGTGAGATACACATTGAGATACACAGTGAGATACACACAGTGAGATACGCAGAGGGAGATACACACAGTGAGATACACAGAGTGAGATACACACAGTGAGATACACAGAGTGAGATACACACAGTGAGATACACAGAGTGAGATACACACAGTGAGATACACACCGTGAGATACACACAGTGAGATACACACAGAGTGAGATACACACAGAGTGAGATACACACAGAGTGAGATACACACAGTGAGATACACAGAGTGAGATACACACAGTGAGATACAAAGAGTGAGATACACACAATGAATACACACATTGAGATACACAGTGAGATACACACAGTGAGATACACACAGTGAGATACACAGAGTGAGATACACAGAGTGAGATACACAGAGTGAGATACACACAGTGAGATACACAGTGAGATACACACAGTGAGATACACAGAGTGAGATACACACAGTGAGATACACAGAGTGAGATACACAGAGTGAGATACACAGAGTGAGATACACACAGTGAGATGCCCACAGTGAGATACACACAGTGAGATACACAGTGAGATACACACAGTGAATACACACAGTGAGATACACAGAGTGAGAGACACACAGTCAGATACACATTGTGAGATAAACAGAGTGCGATACACACAGTGAGATACACACAGTGAGATACACTGCGTGAGATACACACAGTAAGATACACAGTGAGATACACAGAGTGAGATACACAGAGTGAGATACACAGAGTGAGATACACAGAGTGAGATACACAGAGTGAGATACACACAGTGAGATACACAGAGTGAGATACACACAGTGAGATACACAGAGTGAGATACACACAGTGAGATACACACAGTGAGATACACAGAGTGAGATACACACAGTGAGATACACAGAGTGAGATGCACACAGTGAGATACACACAGTGAGTTACACAGAGTGAGGAACACAGAGTGAGATACACACAGTGAGATACACAGAGTGAGATACACAGAGTGAGATACACACAGTGAGATACACACAGTGAGATACACACAGAGGGAGATACACAGAGTGAGATACACACAGTGAGACACACAGAGTGAGATACACACAGTGAGATACACAGAGTGAGATGCACACAGTGAATACACACAGTGAGATACACATTGAGATACACAGTGAGATACACACAGTGAGATACGCAGAGGGAGATACACAGAGTGAGATACACAGAGTGAGATACACACAGTGAGATACACAGAGTGAGATACACACAGTGAGATACACACAGTGAGATACACACAGTAAGATACACAGAGTGAGATACACACAGTGAGATACACACCGTGAGATACACACAGTGAGATACACACAGAGTGAGATACACACAGAGTGAGATACACACAGAGTGAGATACACACAGTGAGATACACAGAGTGAGATACACACAGTGAGATACAAAGAGTGAGATACACACAATGAATACACACATTGAGATACACAGTGAGATACAGCCAGTGAGATACACACAGTGAGATACACACAGTGAGATACACAGAGTGAGATACACAGAGTGAGATACACAGTGAGATACACACAGAGTGAGATACACAGAGTGAGATACACACAGTGAGATACACAGTGAGATACACACAGTGAGATACACAGAGTGAGATACACACAGTGAGAAACACACAGTGAGATACACAGTGAGATACACAGTGAGATACACAGAGTGAGATACGCAGAGTGAGATACACAGAGTGAGATACACACAGTGAGATACACAGACTGAGATACACACAGTGAGATACACAGAGTGAGATACACACAGTGAGATACACAGAGTGAGATACACACAGTGAGATACACAGAGTGAGATACACACAGTGAGATACACACAGTGAGATACACACAGTGAATACACACAGTGAGATACACATTGAGATACACAGTGAGATACACACAGTGAGATACGCAGAGGGAGATACACACAGTGAGATACACAGAGTGAGATACACACAGTGAGATACACAGAGTGAGATACACACAGTGAGATACACAGAGTGAGATACACACAGTGAGATACACACCGTGAGATACACACAGTGAGATACACACAGAGTGAGATACACACAGAGTGAGATACACACAGAGTGAGATACACACAGTGAGATACACAGAGTGAGATACACACAGTGAGATACAAAGAGTGAGATACACACAATGAATACACACATTGAGATACACAGTGAGATACACACAGTGAGATACACAGAGTGAGATACACAGAGTGAGATACACAGAGTGAGATACACAGAGTGAGATACACACAGTGAGATACACAGTGAGATACACACAGTGAGATACACAGAGTGAGATACACACAGTGAGATACACAGAGTGAGATACACAGAGTGAGATACACAGAGTGAGATACACAAAGTGAGATGCCCACAGTGAGATACACACAGTGAGATACACAGTGAGATACACACAGTGAATACACACAGTGAGATACACAGAGTGAGAGACACACAGTCAGATACACATTGTGAGATAAACAGAGTGCGATACACACAGTGAGATACACACAGTGAGATACACTGCGTGAGATACACACAGTAAGATACACAGTGAGATACACAGAGTGAGATACACAGAGTGAGATACACAGAGTGAGATACACAGAGTGAGATACACACAGTGAGATACACAGAGTGAGATACACACAGTGAGATACACAGAGTGAGATACACACAGTGAGATACACACAGTGAGATACACAGAGTGAGATACACACAGTGAGATACACAGAGTGAGATGCACACAGTGAGATACACACAGTGAGTTACACAGAGTGAGGAACACAGAGTGAGATACACACAGTGAGATACACAGAGTGAGATACACAGAGTGAGATACACACAGTGAGATACACACAGTGAGATACACAGAGTGAGATACACAATGTGAGATACACACAGTGAGATACACAGAGTGAGATACACAGAGTGAGATACACACAGTGAGATACACAGAGTGAGATACACACAGTGAGATACACAGAGTGAGATACACAGACTGAGATACACACAGTGAGATACACAGAGTGAGATACACACAGTGAGATACACACAGTGAGATACACAGAGTGAGATACACACAGTGAGATACACACAGTGAGATACACACAGAGTGAGATACACACAGTGAGATATACAGAGTGAGATACACACAGTGAGATACACACAGTGAGATACACACAGAGGGAGATACACAGAGTGAGATACACACAGTGAGACACACAGAGTGAGATACACACAGTGAGATACACAGAGTGAGATACACACAGTGAGATACACAGAGTGAGATACACACAGTGAGATACACAGAGTGAGATACACACAGTGAGATACACAGAGTGAGATACACACAGTGAATACACACAGTGAGATACACATTGAGATACACAGTGAGATACACACAGTGAGATACGCAGAGGGAGATACACAGAGTGAGATACACAGAGTGAGATACACACAGTGAGATACACAGAGTGAGATACACAGAGTGAGATACACAGAGTGAGATACACACAGTGAGATGCCCACAGTGAGATACACACAGTGAGATACACAGTGAGATACACACAGTGAATACACACAGTGAGATACACAGAGTGAGAGACACACAGTCAGATACACATTGTGAGATAAACAGAGTGCGATACACACAGTGAGATACACACAGTGAGATACACTGCGTGAGATACACACAGTAAGATACACAGTGAGATACACAGAGTGAGATACACAGAGTGAGATACACAGAGTGAGATACACAGAGTGAGATACACACAGTGAGATACACAGAGTGAGATACACACAGTGAGATACACAGAGTGAGATACACACAGTGAGATACACACAGTGAGATACACAGAGTGAGATACACACAGTGAGATACACAGAGTGAGATGCACACAGTGAGATACACACAGTGAGTTACACAGAGTGAGGAACACAGAGTGAGATACACACAGTGAGATACACAGAGTGAGATACACAGAGTGAGATACACACAGTGAGATACACACAGAGAGATACACAGAGTGAGATACACAATGTGAGATACACACAGTGAGATACACAGAGTGAGATACACAGAGTGAGATACTCACAGTGAGATACACAGAGTGAGATACACACAGTGAGATACACAGAGTGAGATACACAGACTGAGATACACACAGTGAGATACACAGAGTGAGATACACACAGTGAGATACACACAGTGAGATACACAGAGTGAGATACACACAGTGAGATACACACAGTGAGATACACACAGAGTGAGATACACACAGTGAGATATACAGAGTGAGATACACACAGTGAGATACACACAGTGAGATACACACAGAGGGAGATACACAGAGTGAGATACACACAGTGAGACACACAGAGTGAGATACACACAGTGAGATACACAGAGTGAGATACACACAGTGAGATACACAGAGTGAGATACACACAGTGAGATACACAGAGTGAGATACACACAGTGAGATACACAGAGTGAGATACACACAGTGAATACACACAGTGAGATACACATTGAGAAACACAGTGAGATACACACAGTGAGATACGCAGAGGGAGATACACAGAGTGAGATACACAGAGTGAGATACACACAGTGAGATACACAGAGTGAGATACACACAGTGAGATACACACAGTGAGATACACACCGTGAGATACACACAGTGAGATACACACAGAGTGAGATACACACAGAGTGAGATACACACAGAGTGAGATACACACAGTGAGATACACAGAGTGAGATACACACAGTGAGATACAAAGAGTGAGATACACACAATGAATACACACATTGAGATACACAGTGAGATACACACAGTGAGATACACACAGTGAGATACACACAGTGAGATACACAGAGTGAGATACACAGAGTGAGATACACAGTGAGATACACACAGAGTGAGATACACAGAGTGAGATACACACAGTGAGATACACAGTGAGATACACACAGTGAGATACACAGAGTGAGATACACACAGTGAGATACACAGAGTGAGATACACAGACTGAGATACACACAGTGAGATACACAGAGTGAGATACACACAGTGAGATACACACAGTGAGATACACAGAGTGAGATACACACAGTGAGATACACACAGTGAGATACACACAGAGTGAGATACACACAGTGAGATATACAGAGTGAGATACACACAGTGAGATACACACAGTGAGATACACACAGAGGGAGATACACAGAGTGAGATACACACAGTGAGACACACAGAGTGAGATACACACAGTGAGATACACAGAGTGAGATACACACAGTGAGATACACAGAGTGAGATACACACAGTGAGATACACAGAGTGAGATACACACAGTGAGATACACAGAGTGAGATACACACAGTGAATACACAGTGAGATACACATTGAGATACACACAGTGAGATACGCAGAGGGAGATACACAGAGTGAGATACACAGAGTGAGATACACACAGTGAGATACACAGAGTGAGATACACACAGTGAGATACACACAGTGAGATACACACAGTGAGATACACAGAGTGAGATACACACAGTGAGATACACACCGTGAGATACACACAGTGAGATACACACAGAGTGAGATACACACAGAGTGAGATACACACAGAGTGAGATACACACAGTGAGATACACAGAGTGAGATACACACAGTGAGATACAAAGAGTGAGATACACACAATGAATACACACATTGAGATACACAGTGAGATACACACAGTGAGATACACACAGTGAGATACACACAGTGAGATACACAGAGTGAGATACACAGAGTGAGATACACAGTGAGATACACACAGAGTGAGATACACAGAGTGAGATACACACAGTGAGATACACAGTGAGATACACACAGTGAGATACACAGAGTGAGATACACACAGTGAGAAACACACAGTGAGATACACAGTGAGATACACAGTGAGATACACAGCGTGAGATACGCAGAGTGAGATACACAGAGTGAGATACACACAGTGAGATACACAGACTGAGATACACACAGTGAGATACACAGAGTGAGATACACACAGTGAGATACACACAGAGTGAGATACACACAGTGAGATATACAGAGTGAGATACACACAGTGAGATACACACAGTGAGATACACACAGAGGGAGATACACAGAGTGAGATACACACAGTGAGACACACAGAGTGAGATACACACAGTGAGATACACAGAGTGAGATACACACAGTGAGATACACAGAGTGAGATACACACAGTGAGATACACAGAGTGAGATACACACAGTGAGATACACAGAGTGAGATACACACAGTGAATACACACAGTGAGATACACATTGAGAAACACAGTGAGATACACACAGTGAGATACGCAGAGGGAGATACACAGAGTGAGATACACAGAGTGAGATACACACAGTGAGATACACAGAGTGAGATACACACAGTGAGATACACACAGTGAGATACACACCGTGAGATACACACAGTGAGATACACACAGAGTGAGATACACACAGAGTGAGATACACACAGAGTGAGATACACACAGTGAGATACACAGAGTGAGATACACACAGTGAGATACAAAGAGTGAGATACACACAATGAATACACACATTGAGATACACAGTGAGATACACACAGTGAGATACACACAGTGAGATACACACAGTGAGATACACAGAGTGAGATACACAGAGTGAGATACACAGTGAGATACACACAGAGTGAGATACACAGAGTGAGATACACACAGTGAGATACACAGTGAGATACACACAGTGAGATACACAGAGTGAGATACACACAGTGAGATACACAGAGTGAGATACACAGACTGAGATACACACAGTGAGATACACAGAGTGAGATACACACAGTGAGATACACACAGTGAGATACACAGAGTGAGATACACACAGTGAGATACACACAGTGAGATACACACAGAGTGAGATACACACAGTGAGATATACAGAGTGAGATACACACAGTGAGATACACACAGTGAGATACACACAGAGGGAGATACACAGAGTGAGATACACACAGTGAGACACACAGAGTGAGATACACACAGTGAGATACACAGAGTGAGATACACACAGTGAGATACACAGAGTGAGATACACACAGTGAGATACACAGAGTGAGATACACACAGTGAGATACACAGAGTGAGATACACACAGTGAATACACAGTGAGATACACATTGAGATACACACAGTGAGATACGCAGAGGGAGATACACAGAGTGAGATACACAGAGTGAGATACACACAGTGAGATACACAGAGTGAGATACACACAGTGAGATACACACAGTGAGATACACACAGTGAGATACACAGAGTGAGATACACACAGTGAGATACACACCGTGAGATACACACAGTGAGATACACACAGAGTGAGATACACACAGAGTGAGATACACACAGAGTGAGATACACACAGTGAGATACACAGAGTGAGATACACACAGTGAGATACAAAGAGTGAGATACACACAATGAATACACACATTGAGATACACAGTGAGATACACACAGTGAGATACACACAGTGAGATACACACAGTGAGATACACAGAGTGAGATACACAGAGTGAGATACACAGTGAGATACACACAGAGTGAGATACACAGAGTGAGATACACACAGTGAGATACACAGTGAGATACACACAGTGAGATACACAGAGTGAGATACACACAGTGAGAAACACACAGTGAGATACACAGTGAGATACACAGTGAGATACACAGCGTGAGATACGCAGAGTGAGATACACAGAGTGAGATACACACAGTGAGATACACAGACTGAGATACACACAGTGAGATACACAGAGTGAGATACACACAGTGAGATACACACAGAGTGAGATACACACAGTGAGATATACAGAGTGAGATACACACAGTGAGATACACACAGTGAGATACACACAGAGGGAGATACACAGAGTGAGATACACACAGTGAGACACACAGAGTGAGATACACACAGTGAGATACACAGAGTGAGATACACACAGTGAGATACACAGAGTGAGATACACACAGTGAGATACACAGAGTGAGATACACACAGTGAGATACACAGAGTGAGATACACACAGTGAATACACACAGTGAGATACACATTGAGATACACAGTGAGATACACACAGTGAGATACGCAGAGGGAGATACACAGAGTGAGATACACAGAGTGAGATACACACAGTGAGATACACAGAGTGAGATACACAGAGTGAGATACACAGAGTGAGATACACACAGTGAGATGCCCACAGTGAGATACACACAGTGAGATACACAGTGAGATACACACAGTGAATACACACAGTGAGATACACAGAGTGAGAGACACACAGTCAGATACACATTGTGAGATAAACAGAGTGCGATACACACAGTGAGATACACACAGTGAGATACACTGCGTGAGATACACACAGTAAGATACACAGTGAGATACACAGAGTGAGATACACAGAGTGAGATACACAGAGTGAGATACACAGAGTGAGATACACACAGTGAGATACACAGAGTGAGATACACACAGTGAGATACACAGAGTGAGATACACACAGTGAGATACACACAGTGAGATACACAGAGTGAGATACACACAGTGAGATACACAGAGTGAGATGCACACAGTGAGATACACACAGTGAGTTACACAGAGTGAGGAACACAGAGTGAGATACACACAGTGAGATACACAGAGTGAGATACACAGAGTGAGATACACACAGTGAGATACACACAGAGAGATACACAGAGTGAGATACACAATGTGAGATACACACAGTGAGATACACAGAGTGAGATACACAGAGTGAGATACTCACAGTGAGATACACAGAGTGAGATACACACAGTGAGATACACAGAGTGAGATACACAGACTGAGATACACACAGTGAGATACACAGAGTGAGATACACACAGTGAGATACACACAGTGAGATACACAGAGTGAGATACACACAGTGAGATACACACAGTGAGATACACACAGAGTGAGATACACACAGTGAGATATACAGAGTGAGATACACACAGTGAGATACACACAGTGAGATACACACAGAGGGAGATACACAGAGTGAGATACACACAGTGAGACACACAGAGTGAGATACACACAGTGAGATACACAGAGTGAGATACACACAGTGAGATACACAGAGTGAGATACACACAGTGAGATACACAGAGTGAGATACACACAGTGAGATACACAGAGTGAGATACACACAGTGAATACACACAGTGAGATACACATTGAGATACACAGTGAGATACACACAGTGAGATACGCAGAGGGAGATACACAGAGTGAGATACACAGAGTGAGATACACACAGTGAGATACACAGAGTGAGATACACACAGTGAGATACACACAGTGAGATACACACCGTGAGATACACACAGTGAGATACACACAGAGTGAGATACACACAGAGTGAGATACACACAGAGTGAGATACACACAGTGAGATACACAGAGTGAGATACACACAGTGAGATACAAAGAGTGAGATACACACAATGAATACACACATTGAGATACACAGTGAGATACACACAGTGAGATTCACACAGTGAGATACACACAGTGAGATACACAGAGTGAGATACACAGAGTGAGATACACAGTGAGATACACACAGAGTGAGATACACAGAGTGAGATACACACAGTGAGATACACAGTGAGATACACACAGTGAGATACACAGAGTGAGATACACACAGTGAGATACACAGAGTGAGATACACAGACTGAGATACACACAGTGAGATACACAGAGTGAGATACACACAGTGAGATACACACAGTGAGATACACAGAGTGAGATACACACAGTGAGATACACACAGTGAGATACACACAGAGTGAGATACACACAGTGAGATATACAGAGTGAGATACACACAGTGAGATACACACAGTGAGATACACACAGAGGGAGATACACAGAGTGAGATACACACAGTGAGACACACAGAGTGAGATACACACAGTGAGATACACAGAGTGAGATACACACAGTGAGATACACAGAGTGAGATACACACAGTGAGATACACAGAGTGAGATACACACAGTGAGATACACAGAGTGAGATACACACAGTGAATACACAGTGAGATACACATTGAGATACACACAGTGAGATACGCAGAGGGAGATACACAGAGTGAGATACACAGAGTGAGATACACACAGTGAGATACACAGAGTGAGATACACACAGTGAGATACACACAGTGAGATACACACAGTGAGATACACAGAGTGAGATACACACAGTGAGATACACACCGTGAGATACACACAGTGAGATACACACAGAGTGAGATACACACAGAGTGAGATACACACAGAGTGAGATACACACAGTGAGATACACAGAGTGAGATACACACAGTGAGATACAAAGAGTGAGATACACACAATGAATACACACATTGAGATACACAGTGAGATACACACAGTGAGATACACACAGTGAGATACACACAGTGAGATACACAGAGTGAGATACACAGAGTGAGATACACAGTGAGATACACACAGAGTGAGATACACAGAGTGAGATACACACAGTGAGATACACAGTGAGATACACACAGTGAGATACACAGAGTGAGATACACACAGTGGGAAACACACAGTGAGATACACAGTGAGATACACAGTGAGATACATAGCGTGAGATACGCAGAGTGAGATACACAGAGTGAGATACACACAGTGAGATACACAGACTGAGATACACACAGTGAGATACACAGAGTGAGATACACACAGTGAGATACACAGAGTGAGATACACACAGTGAGATACACAGAGTGAGATACACACAGTGAGATACACACAGTGAGATACACACAGTGAATACACACAGTGAGATACACATTGAGATACACAGTGAGATACACACAGTGAGATACGCAGAGGGAGATACACACAGTGAGATACACAGAGTGAGATACACACAGTGAGATACACAGAGTGAGATACACACAGTGAGATACACAGAGTGAGATACACACAGTGAGATACACACCGTGAGATACACACAGTGAGATACACACAGAGTGAGATACACACAGAGTGAGATACACACAGAGTGAGATACACACAGTGAGATACACAGAGTGAGATACACACAGAGAGATACACAGAGTGAGATACACACAGTGAGATACACACCGTGAGATACACACAGTGAGATACACACAGAGTGAGATACACACAGAGTGAGATACACACAGAGTGAGATACACACAGTGAGATACACAGAGTGAGATACACACAGTGAGATACAAAGAGTGAGATACACACAATGAATACACACATTGAGATACACAGTGAGATATACACAGTGAGATACACACAGTGAGATACACACA
Organism: Squalus acanthias; assembly: GCA_030390025.1. Lineage (NCBI taxonomy): Eukaryota > Metazoa > Chordata > Chondrichthyes > Squaliformes > Squalidae > Squalus > Squalus acanthias. The sequence continues at coordinate 1,852,726 of JASTWF010000038.1, forward strand.
GTGAGATACACAGAGTGAGATACACAGTGAGATACACACAGAGTGAGATACACAGAGTGAGATACACACAGTGAGATACACAGTGAGATACACACAGTGAGATACACAGAGTGAGATACACACAGTGAGATACACAGAGTGAGATACACAGAGTGAGATACACAGAGTGAGATACACACAGTGAGATGCCCACAGTGAGATACACACAGTGAGATACACAGTGAGATACACACAGTGAATACACACAGTGAGATACACAGAGTGAGAGACACACAGTCAGATACACATTGTGAGATAAACAGAGTGCGATACACACAGTGAGATACACACAGTGAGATACACAGCGTGAGATACACACAGTAAGATACACAGTGAGATACACACAGTGAGATACACAGAGTGAAATACACACAGTGAGATACACACAGTGAGATACACAGAGTGAGATACACACAGTGAGATACACACAGTGAATACACACAGTGAGATACACGGAGTGAGAGACACACAGTCAGATACACATTGTGAGATAAACAGAGTGCGATACACACAGTGAGATACACAGAGTGAGATACACAGAGTGAGATACACACAGTGAGATGCACAGTGAGATACACACAGTGAGATACACAGTGTGAGATACACACAGTGAGATACACAGAGTGAGATACACACCGTGAGATACACAGAGTGAGATACACACAGTGAGATACACAGAATGAGATACACACAGTGAGATACACACATTGAGATACACAGAGTGAGATACACACAGAGTGAGATACACACAGAGTGAGATACACACAGAGTGAGATACACAGAGTGAGATACACAGAGTGCGATACACACAGTGAGATACACAGAGTGAGATACACAGAGTGAGATTCACACAGAGTGAGATACACAGAGTGAGATACACAGAATGAGATACACACAGTGAGATACACACAGTGAGATACACACAGTGAGATACACAGAGTGAGATACACAGAGTGAGATACACAGAATGAGATACAGAGTGAGATACACAGAGTGAGATACACACAGAGTGAGATACACAGAGAGTGAGATACACACAGTGAGATACACAGAGTGAGATACACAGAGTGAGATACACACAGTGAGATACACACAGTGAGATACACACAGTGAGATGCACAGTGAGATACACGCAGTGAGATACACACAGTGAGATACACACAGTGAGATACACAGAGTGAGACACACACACTGAGATACACACAGTGAGATACACAGAGTGAGATACACAGAGTGAGATACACAGAGTGAGATACACAGAGTGAGATACACACAGTGAGATACACAGAGTGAGATACACACAGTGAGATACACAGAGTGAGATACACACAGTGAGATACACACAGTGAGATACACAGAGTGAGATACACACAGTGAGATACACAGAGTGAGATGCACACAGTGAGATACACACAGTGAGTTACACAGAGTGAGGAACACAGAGTGAGATACACACAGTGAGATACACAGAGTGAGATACACAGAGTGAGATACACACAGTGAGATACACACAGTGAGATACACAGAGTGAGATACACAATGTGAGATACACACAGTGAGATACACAGAGTGAGATACACAGAGTGAGATACACACAGTGAGATACACAGAGTGAGATACACACAGTGAGATACACAGAGTGAGATACACAGACTGAGATACACACAGTGAGATACACAGAGTGAGATACACACAGTGAGATACACACAGTGAGATACACAGAGTGAGATACACACAGTGAGATACACACAGTGAGATACACACAGAGTGAGATACACACAGTGAGATATACAGAGTGAGATACACACAGTGAGATACACACAGTGAGATACACACAGAGGGAGATACACAGAGTGAGATACACACAGTGACACACACAGAGTGAGATACACACAGTGAGATACACAGACTGAGATACACACAGTGAGATACACAGAGTGAGATACACACAGTGAGATACACAGAGTGAGATACACACAGTGAGATACACAGAGTGAGATACACACAGTGAATACACACAGTGAGATACACATTGAGATACACAGTGAGATACACACAGTGAGATACGCAGAGGGAGATACACAGAGTGAGATACACAGAGTGAGATACACACAGTGAGATACACAGAGTGAGATACACACAGTGAGATACACACAGTGAGATACACACAGTGAGATACACAGAGTGAGATACACACAGTGAGATACACACCGTGAGATACACACAGTGAGATACACACAGAGTGAGATACACACAGAGTGAGATACACACAGAGTGAGATACACACAGTGAGATACACAGAGTGAGATACACACAGTGAGATACAAAGAGTGAGATACACACAATGAATACACACATTGAGATACACAGTGAGATACACACAGTGAGATACACACAGTGAGATACACACAGTGAGATACACAGAGTGAGATACACAGAGTGAGATACACAGTGAGATACACACAGAGTGAGATACACAGAGTGAGATACACACAGTGAGATACACAGTGAGATACACACAGTGAGATACACAGAGTGAGATACACACAGTGAGATACACAGAGTGAGATACACAGACTGAGATACACACAGTGAGATACACAGAGTGAGATACACACAGTGAGATACACACAGTGAGATACACAGAGTGAGATACACACAGTGAGATACACACAGTGAGATACACACAGAGTGAGATACACACAGTGAGATATACAGAGTGAGATACACACAGTGAGATACACACAGTGAGATACACACAGAGGGAGATACACAGAGTGAGATACACACAGTGAGACACACAGAGTGAGATACACACAGTGAGATACACAGAGTGAGATACACACAGTGAGATACACAGAGTGAGATACACACAGTGAGATACACAGAGTGAGATACACACAGTGAGATACACAGAGTGAGATACACACAGTGAATACACAGTGAGATACACATTGAGATACACACAGTGAGATACGCAGAGGGAGATACACAGAGTGAGATACACAGAGTGAGATACACACAGTGAGATACACAGAGTGAGATACACACAGTGAGATACACACAGTGAGATACACACAGTGAGATACACAGAGTGAGATACACACAGTGAGATACACACCGTGAGATACACACAGTGAGATACACACAGAGTGAGATACACACAGAGTGAGATACACACAGAGTGAGATACACACAGTGAGATACACAGAGTGAGATACACACAGTGAGATACAAAGAGTGAGATACACACAATGAATACACACATTGAGATACACAGTGAGATACACACAGTGAGATACACACAGTGAGATACACACAGTGAGATACACAGAGTGAGATACACAGAGTGAGATACACAGTGAGATACACACAGAGTGAGATACACAGAGTGAGATACACACAGTGAGATACACAGTGAGATACACACAGTGAGATACACAGAGTGAGATACACACAGTGGGAAACACACAGTGAGATACACAGTGAGATACACAGTGAGATACATAGCGTGAGATACGCAGAGTGAGATACACAGAGTGAGATACACACAGTGAGATACACAGACTGAGATACACACAGTGAGATACACAGAGTGAGATACACACAGTGAGATACACAGTGAGATACACACAGTGAGATACACAGAGTGAGATACACACAGTGAGATACACAGAGTGAGATGCACACAGTGAGATACACACAGTGAGTTACACAGAGTGAGGAACACAGAGTGAGATACACACAGTGAGATACACAGAGTGAGATACACAGAGTGAGATACACACAGTGAGATACACACAGTGAGATACACAGAGTGAGATACACAATGTGAGATACACACAGTGAGATACACAGAGTGAGATACACAGAGTGAGATACACACAGTGAGATACACAGAGTGAGATACACACAGTGAGATACACAGAGTGAGATACACAGACTGAGATACACACAGTGAGATACACAGAGTGAGATACACACAGTGAGATACACACAGTGAGATACACAGAGTGAGATACACACAGTGAGATACACACAGTGAGATACACACAGAGTGAGATACACACAGTGAGATATACAGAGTGAGATACACACAGTGAGATACACACAGTGAGATACACACAGAGGGAGATACACAGAGTGAGATACACACAGTGACACACACAGAGTGAGATACACACAGTGAGATACACAGACTGAGATACACACAGTGAGATACACAGAGTGAGATACACACAGTGAGATACACAGAGTGAGATACACACAGTGAGATACACAGAGTGAGATACACACAGTGAATACACACAGTGAGATACACATTGAGATACACAGTGAGATACACACAGTGAGATACGCAGAGGGAGATACACAGAGTGAGATACACAGAGTGAGATACACACAGTGAGATACACAGAGTGAGATACACACAGTGAGATACACACAGTGAGATACACACAGTGAGATACACAGAGTGAGATACACACAGTGAGATACACACCGTGAGATACACACAGTGAGATACACACAGAGTGAGATACACACAGAGTGAGATACACACAGAGTGAGATACACACAGTGAGATACACAGAGTGAGATACACACAGTGAGATACAAAGAGTGAGATACACACAATGAATACACACATTGAGATACACAGTGAGATACACACAGTGAGATACACACAGTGAGATACACACAGTGAGATACACAGAGTGAGATACACAGAGTGAGATACACAGTGAGATACACACAGAGTGAGATACACAGAGTGAGATACACACAGTGAGATACACAGTGAGATACACACAGTGAGATACACAGAGTGAGATACACACAGTGAGATACACAGAGTGAGATACACAGACTGAGATACACACAGTGAGATACACAGAGTGAGATACACACAGTGAGATACACACAGTGAGATACACAGAGTGAGATACACACAGTGAGATACACACAGTGAGATACACACAGAGTGAGATACACACAGTGAGATATACAGAGTGAGATACACACAGTGAGATACACACAGTGAGATACACACAGAGGGAGATACACAGAGTGAGATACACACAGTGAGACACACAGAGTGAGATACACACAGTGAGATACACAGAGTGAGATACACACAGTGAGATACACAGAGTGAGATACACACAGTGAGATACACAGAGTGAGATACACACAGTGAGATACACAGAGTGAGATACACACAGTGAATACACAGTGAGATACACATTGAGATACACACAGTGAGATACGCAGAGGGAGATACACAGAGTGAGATACACAGAGTGAGATACACACAGTGAGATACACAGAGTGAGATACACACAGTGAGATACACACAGTGAGATACACACAGTGAGATACACAGAGTGAGATACACACAGTGAGATACACACCGTGAGATACACACAGTGAGATACACACAGAGTGAGATACACACAGAGTGAGATACACAGAGTGAGATACACAGAGTGAGATACACACAGTGAGATACACAGAGTGAGATACACACAGTGAGATACAAAGAGTGAGATACACACAATGAATACACACATTGAGATACACAGTGAGATACACACAGTGAGATACACACAGTGAGATACACACAGTGAGATACACAGAGTGAGATACACAGAGTGAGATACACAGTGAGATACACACAGAGTGAGATACACAGAGTGAGATACACACAGTGAGATACACAGTGAGATACACACAGTGAGATACACAGAGTGAGATACACACAGTGAGAAACACACAGTGAGATACACAGTGAGATACACAGTGAGATACACAGCGTGAGATACGCAGAGTGAGATACACAGAGTGAGATACACACAGTGAGATACACAGACTGAGATACACACAGTGAGATACACAGAGTGAGATACACACAGTGAGATACACAGAGTGAGATACACACAGTGAGATACACAGAGTGAGATACACACAGTGAGATACACACAGTGAGATACACACAGTGAATACACACAGTGAGATACACATTGAGATACACAGTGAGATACACACAGTGAGATACGCAGAGGGAGATACACACAGTGAGATACACAGAGTGAGATACACACAGTGAGATACACAGAGTGAGATACACACAGTGAGATACACAGAGTGAGATACACACAGTGAGATACACACCGTGAGATACACACAGTGAGATACACACAGAGTGAGATACACACAGAGTGAGATACACACAGAGTGAGATACACACAGTGAGATACACAGAGTGAGATACACACAGAGAGATACACAGAGTGAGATACACACAGTGAGATACACACCGTGAGATACACACAGTGAGATACACACAGAGTGAGATACACACAGAGTGAGATACACACAGAGTGAGATACACACAGTGAGATACACAGAGTGAGATACACACAGTGAGATACAAAGAGTGAGATACACACAATGAATACACACATTGAGATACACAGTGAGATATACACAGTGAGATACACACAGTGAGATACACACAGTGAGATACACAGAGTGAGATACACAGTGAGATACACACAGAGTGAGATACACAGAGTGAGATACACACAGTGAGATACACAGTGAGATACACACAGTGAGATACACAGAGTGAGATACACACAGTGAGATACACAGAGTGAGATACACAGAGTGAGATACACAGAGTGAGATACACACAGTGAGATGCCCACAGTGAGATACACACAGTGAGATACACAGTGAGATACACACAGTGAATACACACAGTGAGATACACAGAGTGAGAGACACACAGTCAGATACACATTGTGAGATAAACAGAGTGCGATACACACAGTGAGATACACACAGTGAGATACACAGCGTGAGATACACACAGTAAGATACACAGTGAGATACACACAGTGAGATACACAGAGTGAAATACACAGAGTGAGATACACACAGTGAGATACACAGAGTGAGATACACACAGTGAGATACACACAGTGAATACACACAGTGAGATACACGGAGTGAGAGACACACAGTCAGATACACATTGTGAGATAAACAGAGTGCGATACACACAGTGAGATACACAGAGTGAGATACACAGAGTGAGATACACACAGTGAGATGCACAGTGAGATACACACAGTGAGATACACAGTGTGAGATACACACAGTGAGATACACAGAGTGAGATACACACCGTGAGATACACAGAGTGAGATACACACAGTGAGATACACAGAATGAGATACACACAGTGAGATACACACATTGAGATACACAGAGTGAGATACACACAGAGTGAGATACACACAGAGTGAGATACACACAGAGTGAGATACACAGAGTGAGATACACAGAGTGCGATACACACAGTGAGATACACAGAGTGAGATACACAGAGTGAGATTCACACAGAGTGAGATACACAGAGTGAGATACACAGAATGAGATACACACAGTGAGATACACACAGTGAGATACACACAGTGAGATACACAGAGTGAGATACACAGAGTGAGATACACAGAATGAGATACAGAGTGAGATACACAGAGTGAGATACACACAGAGTGAGATACACAGAGAGTGAGATACACACAGTGAGATACACAGAGTGAGATACACAGAGTGAGATACACACAGTGAGATACACACAGTGAGATACACACAGTGAGATGCACAGTGAGATACACGCAGTGAGATACACACAGTGAGATACACACAGTGAGATACACAGAGTGAGACACACACACTGAGATACACACAGTGAGATACACAGAGTGAGATACACAGAGTGAGATACACAGAGTGAGATACACAGAGTGAGATACACACAGTGAGATACACAGAGTGAGATACACACAGTGAGATACACAGAGTGAGATACACACAGTGAGATACACACAGTGAGATACACAGAGTGAGATACACACAGTGAGATACACAGAGTGAGATGCACACAGTGAGATACACACAGTGAGTTACACAGAGTGAGGAACACAGAGTGAGATACACACAGTGAGATACACAGAGTGAGATACACAGAGTGAGATACACACAGTGAGATACACACAGTGAGATACACACAGTGAGATACACAATGTGAGATACACACAGTGAGATACACAGAGTGAGATACACAGAGTGAGATACACACAGTGAGATACACAGAGTGAGATACACACAGTGAGATACACAGAGTGAGATACACAGACTGAGATACACACAGTGAGATACACAGAGTGAGATACACACAGTGAGATACACACAGTGAGATACACAGAGTGAGATACACACAGTGAGATACACACAGTGAGATACACACAGAGTGAGATACACACAGTGAGATATACAGAGTGAGATACACACAGTGAGATACACACAGTGAGATACACACAGAGGGAGATACACAGAGTGAGATACACACAGTGACACACACAGAGTGAGATACACACAGTGAGATACACAGAGTGAGATACACACAGTGAGATACACAGAGTGAGATACACACAGTGAGATACACAGAGTGAGATACACACAGTGAGATACACAGAGTGAGATACACACAGTGAATACACACAGTGAGATACACATTGAGATACACAGTGAGATACACACAGTGAGATACGCAGAGGGAGATACACAGAGTGAGATACACAGAGTGAGATACACACAGTGAGATACACAGAGTGAGATACACACAGTGAGATACACACAGTGAGATACACACAGTGAGATACACAGAGTGAGATACACACAGTGAGATACACACCGTGAGATACACACAGTGAGATACACACAGAGTGAGATACACACAGAGTGAGATACACACAGAGTGAGATACACACAGTGAGATACACAGAGTGAGATACACACAGTGAGATACAAAGAGTGAGATACACACAATGAATACACACATTGAGATACACAGTGAGATACACACAGTGAGATACACACAGTGAGATACACACAGTGAGATACACAGAGTGAGATACACAGAGTGAGATACACAGTGAGATACACACAGAGTGAGATACACAGAGTGAGATACACACAGTGAGATACACAGTGAGATACACACAGTGAGATACACAGAGTGAGATACACAAAGTGAGATACACAGAGTGAGATACACAGACTGAGATACACACAGTGAGATACACAGAGTGAGATACACACAGTGAGATACACACAGTGAGATACACAGAGTGAGATACACACAGTGAGATACACACAGTGAGATACACACAGAGTGAGATACACACAGTGAGATATACAGAGTGAGATACACACAGTGAGATACACACAGTGAGATACACACAGAGGGAGATACACAGAGTGAGATACACACAGTGAGACACACAGAGTGAGATACACACAGTGAGATACACAGAGTGAGATACACACAGTGAGATACACAGAGTGAGATACACACAGTGAGATACACAGAGTGAGATACACACAGTGAGATACACAGAGTGAGATACACACAGTGAATACACAGTGAGATACACATTGAGATACACACAGTGAGATACGCAGAGGGAGATGCACAGAGTGAGATACACAGAGTGAGATACACACAGTGAGATACACAGAGTGAGATACACACAGTGAGATACACACAGTGAGATACACACAGTGAGATACACAGAGTGAGATACACACAGTGAGATACACACCGTGAGATACACACAGTGAGATACACACAGAGTGAGATACACACAGAGTGAGATACACACAGAGTGAGATACACACAGTGAGATACACAGAGTGAGATACACACAGTGAGATACAAAGAGTGAGATACACACAATGAATACACACATTGAGATACACAGTGAGATACACACAGTGAGATACACACAGTGAGATACACACAGTGAGATACACAGAGTGAGATACACAGAGTGAGATACACAGTGAGATACACACAGAGTGAGATACACAGAGTGAGATACACACAGTGAGATACACAGTGAGATACACACAGTGAGATACACAGAGTGAGATACACACAGTGAGAAACACACAGTGAGATACACAGTGAGATACACAGTGAGATACACAGCGTGAGATACGCAGAGTGAGATACACAGAGTGAGATACACACAGTGAGATACACAGACTGAGATACACACAGTGAGATACACAGAGTGAGATACACACAGTGAGATACACAGAGTGAGATACACACAGTGAGATACACAGAGTGAGATACACACAGTGAGATACACACAGTGAGATACACACAGTGAATACACACAGTGAGATACACATTGAGATACACAGTGAGATACACACAGTGAGATACGCAGAGGGAGATACACACAGTGAGATACACAGAGTGAGATACACACAGTGAGATACACAGAGTGAGATACACACAGTGAGATACACAGAGTGAGATACACACAGTGAGATACACACCGTGAGATACACACAGTGAGATACACACAGAGTGAGATACACACAGAGTGAGATACACACAGAGTGAGATACACACAGTGAGATACACAGAGTGAGATACACACAGAGAGATACACAGAGTGAGATACACACATGAGATACACACCGTGAGATACACACAGTGAGATACACACAGAGTGAGATACACACAGAGTGAGATACACACAGAGTGAGATACACACAGTGAGATACACAGAGTGAGATACACACAGTGAGATACAAAGAGTGAGATACACACAATGAATACACACAGTGAGATACAAAGAGTGAGATACACACAATGAATACACACATTGAGATACACAGTGAGATATACACAGTGAGATACACACAGTGAGATACACACAGTGAGATACACAGAGTGAGATACACAGTGAGATACACACAGAGTGAGATACACAGAGTGAGATACACACAGTGAGATACACAGTGAGATACACACAGTGAGATACACAGAGTGAGATACACACAGTGAGATACACAGAGTGAGATACACAGAGTGAGATACACAGAGTGAGATACACACAGTGAGATGCCCACAGTGAGATACACACAGTGAGATACACAGTGAGATACACACAGTGAATACACACAGTGAGATACACAGAGTGAGAGACACACAGTCAGATACACATTGTGAGATAAACAGAGTGCGATACACACAGTGAGATACACACAGTGAGATACACAGCGTGAGATACACACAGTAAGATACACAGTGAGATACACACAGTGAGATACACAGAGTGAAATACACAGAGTGAGATACACACAGTGAGATACACAGAGTGAGATACACACAGTGAGATACACACAGTGAATACACACAGTGAGATACACGGAGTGAGAGACACACAGTCAGATACACATTGTGAGATAAACAGAGTGCGATACACACAGTGAGATACACAGAGTGAGATACACAGAGTGAGATACACACAGTGAGATGCACAGTGAGATACACACAGTGAGATACACAGTGTGAGATACACACAGTGAGATACACAGAGTGAGATACACACCGTGAGATACACAGAGTGAGATACACACAGTGAGATACACAGAATGAGATACACACAGTGAGATACACACATTGAGATACACAGAGTGAGATACACACAGAGTGAGATACACACAGAGTGAGATACACACAGAGTGAGATACACAGAGTGAGATACACAGAGTGCGATACACACAGTGAGATACACAGAGTGAGATACACAGAGTGAGATTCACACAGAGTGAGATACACAGAGTGAGATACACAGAATGAGATACACACAGTGAGATACACACAGTGAGATACACACAGTGAGATACACAGAGTGAGATACACAGAGTGAGATACACAGAATGAGATACAGAGTGAGATACACAGAGTGAGATACACACAGAGTGAGATACACAGAGAGTGAGATACACACAGTGAGATACACAGAGTGAGATACACAGAGTGAGATACACACAGTGAGATACACACAGTGAGATACACACAGTGAGATACACAGAATGAGATATACACAGTGAGATACACACAGTGAGATACACAGAGTGAGATACACAGTGAGATACACACAGTGAGATACACACAGTGAGATACACAGTGAGATACACACAGTGAGATACACAGAGTGAGATACACAGAGTGCGATACACACAGTGAGATACACACAGTGAGATACACACAGTGAGATACACAGAATGAGATATACACAGTGAGATACACACAGTGAGATACACAGAGTGAGATACACAGTGAGATACACACAGTGAGATACACACAGTGAGATACACAGTGAGATACACACAGTGAGATACACAGAGTGAGATACACAGAGTGCGATACACACAGTGAGATACAGACAGTGAGATACACACAGTGAGATGCACAGTGAGATACACGCAGTGAGATACACACAGTGAGATACACACAGTGAGATACACAGAGTGAGATACACACACTGAGATACACAGAGTGAGATACACACAGTGAGATACACAGAATGAGATACACACAGTGAGATACACACAGTGAGATACACAGTGAGATACACAGTGAGATACACACAGTGAGATACGCAGAGGGAGATACACACAGTGAGATACACAGAGTGAGATACACACAGTGAGATACACAGAGTGAGATACACACAGTGAGATACACAGAGTGAGATACACACAGTGAGATACACACCGTGAGATACACACAGTGAGATACACACAGAGTGAGATACACACAGAGTGAGATACACACAGAGTGAGATACACACAGTGAGATACACAGAGTGAGATACACACAGTGAGATACAAAGAGTGAGATACACACAATGAATACACACATTGAGATACACAGTGAGATACACACAGTGAGATACACACAGTGAGATACACAGAGTGAGATACACAGAGTGAGATACACAGAGTGAGATACACACCGTGAGATACACAGAGTGAGATACACACAGTGAGATACACAGAATGAGATACACACAGTGAGATACACACATTGAGATACACAGAGTGAGATACACACAGAGTGAGATACACACAGAGTGAGATGCACACAGAGTGAGATACACAGAGAGTGAGATACACACAGTGAGATACACAGAGTGAGATACACAGAGAGAGATACACACAGAGTGAGATACACAGAGTGAGATACACACAGTGAGATACACAGAGTGAGATACACAGTGAGATACACACGGTGAGATACACACAGTGAGATACACAGTGAGATACACACAGTGAGATACACACAGTGAGATACACAGAGTGAGATACACACAGTGAGATACACAGAGTGAGATACACACAGTGAGATACACAGAATGAGATATACACAGTGAGATACACACATTGAGATACACAGAGTGAGATACACACAGAGTGAGATACACACAGAGTGAGATACACACAGAGTGAGATACACAGAGAGTGAGATACACACAGTGAGATACACAGAGTGAGATACACAGAGTGAGATACACACAGAGTGAGATACACAGAGTGAGATACACACAGTGAGATACACAGAGTGAGATACACAGTGAGATACACACAGTGAGATACACACAGTGAGATACACAGTGAGATACACACAGTGAGATACACACAGTGAGATACACAGAGTGAGATACACACAGTGAGATACACAGAGTGAGATACACAGTGAGATACACACAGTGAGATACACACAGTGAGATACACAGTGAGATACATAGAGTGAGATACACAGAGTGCGATACACACAGTGAGATACACAGAGTGAGATACACAGAGTGAGATACACACAGTGAGATTCACACAGAGTGAGATACACAGAGTGAGATACACAGAGTGAGATACACACATTGAGATACACAGAGTGAGATACACACAGAGTGAGATACACACAGAGTGAGATACACACAGTGAGATACACACAGTGAGATACACAGTGAGATACACACAGTGAGATACACACAGTGAGATACACAGTGAGATACACACAGTGAGATACACACAGTGAGATACACAGTGAGATACACACAGTGAGATACACACAGTGAGATACACACATTGAGATACACAGAGTGAGATACACACAGAGTGAGATACACACAGAGTGAGATACACACAGTGAGATACACACAGTGAGATACACAGTGAGATACACACAGTGAGATACACACAGTGAGATACACAGTGAGATACACACAGTGAGATACACACAGTGAGATACACAGAGTGAGATACACAGAGTGAGATACACACAGTGAGATACACAGAGTGAGATACAGAGAGTGAGATTCACACAGTGAGATACAGAGAGTGAGATACACACAGTGAGATACACACAGTGAGATACAGAGAGTGAGATACACACAGTGAGATACAGAGAGTGAGATACACAGAGTGAGATACACAGAGTGAGATACACAGAGGGAGATACACACAGTGAGATACACACAGAGTGAGTTACACAGAGTGAGATACACACAGTGAGATACACAGAGTGAGATACACACAGAGTGAGATACACACAGTGAGATACACACAGTGAGATACAGAGAGTGAGATACACACAGTGAGATACAGAGAGTGAGATACACAGAGTGAGATACACAGAGGGAGATACACACAGTGAGATACACACAGAGTGAGTTACACAGAGTGAGATACACACAGTGAGATACACAGAGTGAGATACACACAATGAGATACACACAGTGAGATACACAGAGTGAGATACACAGAGTGAGATACACAGAGTGAGATACACACAGTGAGATACACAGAGTGAGATACACAGAGTGAGATACACAGAGTGAGATACACAGAGTGAGATACACAGAGTGAGATACACACAGTGAGATACACAGAGTGAGATACACACAGTGAGATACACAGAGTGAGATACACAGTGAGATACACACAGTGAGATACACACAGTGAGATACACAGTGAGATACACACAGTGAGATACACACAGTGAGATACACAGAGTGAGATACGCTGAGGGAGATACACACAGTGAGATACACAGAGTGAGATACACACAGTGAGATACACACAGTGAGATACACAGTGAGATACATAGAGTGAGATACACAGAGTGCGATACACACAGTGAGATACACAGAGTGAGATACACAGAGTGAGATACACACAGTGAGATTCACACAGAGTGAGATACACAGAGTGAGATACACAGAGTGAGATACACACATTGAGATACACAGAGTGAGATACACACAGAGTGAGATACACACAGAGTGAGATACACACAGTGAGATACACACAGTGAGATACACACAGTGAGATACACACAGTGAGATACACAGTGAGATACACACAGTGAGATACACACAGTGAGATACACACAGTGAGATACACAGTGAGATACACACAGTGAGATACACACAGTGAGATACACACATTGAGATACACAGAGTGAGATACACACAGAGTGAGATACACACAGAGTGAGATACACACAGTGAGATACACACAGTCAGATACACAGTGAGATACACACAGTGAGATACACACAGTGAGATACACAGTGAGATACACACAGTGAGATACACACAGTGAGATACACAGAGTGAGATACACAGTGAGATACACACAGTGAGATACGCAGAGGGAGATACACACAGTGAGATACACAGAGTGAGATACACACAGTGAGATACACAGAGTGAGATACACACAGTAAGATACACAGAGTGAGATACACACAGTGAGATACACACCGTGAGATACACACAGTGAGATACACACAGAGTGAGATACACACAGAGTGAGATACACACAGAGTGAGATACACACAGTGAGATACACAGAGTGAGATACACACAGTGAGATACAACGAGTGAGATACACACAATGAATACACACATTGAGATACACAGTGAGATACACACAGTGAGATACACACAGTGAGATACACACAGTGAGATACACAGTGAGATACACAGTGAGATACACACAGAGTGAGATACACAGAGTGAGATACACACAGTGAGATACACACAGTGAGATACACAGAGTGAGATACACACAGTGAGATACACAGAGTGAGATACACAGAGTGAGATACACAGAGTGAGATACACACAGTGAGATGCCCACAGTGAGATACACACAGTGAGATACACAGTGAGATACACACAGTGAATACACACAGTGAGATACACAGAGTGAGAGACACACAGTCAGATACACATTGTGAGATAAACAGAGTGCGATACACACAGTGAGATACACACAGTGAGATACACAGCGTGAGATACACACAGTAAGATACACAGTGAGATACACACAGTGAGATACACAGAGTGAGATACACAGAGTGAGATACACACAGTGAGATACACAGAGTGAGATACACACAGTGAGATACACACAGTGAATACACACAGTGAGATACACGGAGTGAGAGACACACAGTCAGATACACATTGTGAGATAAACAGAGTGCGATACACACAGTGAGATACACAGAGTGAGATACACAGAGTGAGATACACACAGTGAGATGCACCGTGAGATACACACAGTGAGATACACAGTGTGAGATACACACAGTGAGATACACAGAGTGAGATACACACCGTGAGATACACAGAGTGAGATACACACAGTGAGATACACAGAATGAGATACACACAGTGAGATACACACATTGAGATACACAGAGTGAGATACACAAAGAGTGAGATACACACAGAGTGAGATACACACAGAGTGAGATACACAGAGTGAGATACACAGAGTGCGATACACACAGTGAGATACACAGAGTGAGATACACAGAGTGAGATTCACACAGAGTGAGATACACAGAGTGAGATACACAGAATGAGATACACACAGTGAGATACACACAGTGAGATACACACAGTGAGATACACAGAGTGAGATACACAGAGTGAGATACACAGAATGAGATACAGAGTGAGATACACAGAGTGAGATGCACACAGAGTGAGATACACAGAGAGTGAGATACACACAGTGAGATACACAGAGTGAGATACACAGAGTGAGATACACACAGTGAGATACACACAGTGAGATACACACAGTGAGATGCACAGTGAGATACACGCAGTGAGATACACACAGTGAGATACACACAGTGAGATACACAGAGTGAGATACACACAGTGAGATACACAGAGTGAGATACACACCGTGAGATACACAGAGTGAGATACACACAGTGAGATACACAGAATGAGATACACACAGTGAGATACACACAGTGAGATACACAGTGAGATACACAGTGAGATACACACAGTGAGATACGCAGAGGGAGATACACACAGTGAGATACACAGAGTGAGATACACACAGTGAGATACACAGAGTGAGATACACACAGTGAGATACACAGAGTGAGATACACACAGTGAGATACACACCGTGAGATACACACAGTGAGATACACACAGAGTGAGATACACACAGAGTGAGATACACACAGAGTGAGATACACACAGTGAGATACACAGAGTGAGATACACACAGTGAGATACAAAGAGTGAGATACACACAATGAATACACACATTGAGATACACAGTGAGATACGCACAGTGAGATACACACAGTGAGATACACAGAGTGAGATACACAGAGTGAGATACACAGTGAGATACACACAGAGTGAGATACACAGAGTGAGATACACACAGTGAGATACACAGTGAGATACACACAGTGAGATACCCAGAGTGAGATACACACAGTGAGATACACAGAGTGAGATACATAGAGTGAGATACACAGAGTGAGATACACACAGTGAGATGCCCACAGTGAGATACACACAGTGAGATACACACAGTGAGATACACACAGTGAATACACACAGTGAGATACACAGAGTGAGAGACACACAGTCAGATACACATTGTGAGATAAACAGAGTGCGATACACACAGTGAGATACAAACAGTGAGATACACAGCGTGAGATACACACAGTAAGATACACAGTGAGATACACACAGTGAGATACACAGAGTGAGATACAGAGAGTGAGATACACAGAGTGAGATACACACAGTGAGATACACACAGTGAATACACACAGTGAGATACACGGAGTGAGAGACACACAGTCAGATACACATTGTGAGATAAACAGAGTGCGATACACACAGTGAGATACACAGAGTGAGATACACAGAGTGAGATACACACAGTGAGATGCACAGTGAGATACACACAGTGAGATACACAGTGTGAGATACACACAGTGAGATACACACAGTGAGATACACACCGTGAGATACACAGAGTGAGATACACACAGTGAGATACACAGAATGAGATACACACAGTGAGATACACACATTGAGATACACAGAGTGAGATACACACAGAGTGAGATACACACAGAGTGAGATACACACAGAGTGAGATACACAGAGTGAGATACACAGAGTGCGATACACACAGTGAGATACACACAGTGAGATACACAAAGTGAGATACACAGAGTGAGATACACAGAATGAGATACACACAGTGAGATACACACAGTGAGATACACACAGTGAGATACACAGAGTGAGATACACAGAATGAGATACACAGAGTGAGATACACAGAGTGAGATACACACAGAGTGAGATACACAGAGAGTGAGATACACACAGTGAGATACACAGAGTGAGATACACACAGAGTGAGATACACAGAGTGAGATACACACAGAGTGAGATACACAGAGTGAGATACACACAGTGAGATACATAGAGTGAGATACACACAGTGAGATACACAGAGTGAGATACACAGTGAGATACACACAGTGAGATACACACAGTGAGATACACAGTGAGATACACACAGTGAGATACACAGAGTGAGATACTAGAGTGCGATACACAGAGTGAGATACACAGAGTGAGATACACAGAGTGAGATACACACAGTGAGATACACACAGTGAGATACACACAGTGAGATGCACAGTGAGATACACGCAGTGAGATACACACAGTGAGATACACACAGTGAGATACACAGAGTGAGATACACACAGTGAGATACACAGAGTGAGATACACACCGTGAGATACACAGAGTGAGATACACACAGTGAGATACACAGAATGAGATACACACAGTGAGATACACACATTGAGATACACAGAGTGAGATACACACAGAGTGAGATACACAGAGTGAGATACACACAGAGTGAGATACATACAGTGAGATACACAGAGTGAGATACACACAGTGAGATACACACAGAGTGAGATACACAGAGTGAGATACACACAGTGAGATACACAGAGTGAGATACACAGTGAGATACACACGGTGAGATACACACAGTGAGATACACAGTGAGATACACACAGTGAGATACACACAGTGAGATACACAGAGTGAGATACACACAGTGAGAGACACAGAGTGAGATACACACAGTGAGATACACAGAATGAGATATACACAGTGAGATACACACATTGAGATACACAGAGTGAGATACACACAGAGTGAGACACACACAGAGTGAGATACACGCAGAGTGAGATACACAGAGAGTGAGATACACAGAGTGAGATACACAGAGTGAGATACACACAGAGTGAGATACACAGAGTGAGATACACACAGTGAGATACACAGAGTGAGATAAACAGTGAGATACACACAGTGAGATACACACAGTGAGATACACAGTGAGATACACACAGTGAGATACACACAGTGAGATACACAGAGTGAGATACACACAGTGAGATACACAGAGTGAGATACACAGTGAGATACACACAGTGAGATACACACAGTGAGATACACCGTGAGATACACACAGTGAGATACACAGAGTGAGATACACAGAGTGAGATACACAGAGTGCGATACACACAGTGAGATACACAGAGTGAGATACACAGAGTGAGATACACACAGTGAGATACACACAGAGGGAGATACACAGAGTGAGATACACACAGTGAGACACACAGAGTGAGATACACACAGTGAGATACACAGAGTGAGATACACACAGTGAGATACACAGAGTGAGATACACACAGTGAGATACACAGAGTGAGATACACACAGTGAGATACACAGAGTGAGATACACACAGTGAATACACACAGTGAGATACACATTGAGATACACAGTGAGATACACACAGTGAGATACGCAGAGGGAGATACACAGAGTGAGATACACAGAGTGAGATACACACAGTGAGATACACAGAGTGAGATACACACAGTGAGATAAACACAGTGAGATACACACAGTGAGATACACAGAGTGAGATACACACAGTGAGATACACACCGTGAGATACACACAGTGAGATACACACAGAGTGAGATACACACAGAGTGAGATACACACAGAGTGAGATACACACAGTGAGATACACAGAGTGAGATACACACAGTGAGATACAAAGAGTGAGATACACACAATGAATACACACATTGAGATACACAGTGAGATACACACAGTGAGATACACACAGTGAGATACACACAGTGAGATACACAGAGTGAGATACACAGAGTGAGATACACAGTGAGATACACACAGAGTGAGATGCACAGAGTGAGATACACACAGTGAGATACACAGTGAGATACACACAGTGAGATACACAGAGTGAGATACACACAGTGAGAAACACACAGTGAGATACACAGTGAGATACACAGTGAGATACACAGAGTGAGATACGCAGAGTGAGATACACAGAGTGAGATACACACAGTGAGATACACAGACTGAGATACACACAGTGAGATACACAGAGTGAGATACACACAGTGAGATACACAGAGTGAGATACACACAGTGAGATACACAGAGTGAGATACACAGAGTGAGATACACACAGTGAGATACACACAGTGAATACACACAGTGAGATACACATTGAGATACACAGTGAGATACACACAGTGAGATACGCAGAGGGAGATACACACAGTGAGATACACAGAGTGAGATACACACAGTGAGATACACAGAGTGAGATACACACAGTGAGATACACACAGTGAGATATACACAGTGAGATACACACCGTGAGATACACACAGTGAGATACACACAGAGTGAGATACACACAGAGTGAGATACACACAGAGTGAGATACACACAGTGAGATACACAGAGTGAGATACACACAGTGAGATACAAAGAGTGAGATACACACAATGAATACACACATTGAGATACACAGTGAGATACACACAGTGAGATACACACAGTGAGATACACACAGTGAGATACACAGAGTGAGATACACAGTGAGATACACACAGAGTGAGATACACAGAGTGAGATACATACAGTGAGATACACAGTGAGATACACACAGTGAGAAACACAGAGTGAGATACACACAGCGAGATACACAGAGTGAGATACACAGAGTGAGATACACAGAGTGAGATACACACAGTGAGATGCCCACAGTGAGATACACACAGTGAGATACACAGTGAGATACACACAGTGAATACACACAGTGAGAAACACAGAGTGAGAGACACACAGTCAGATACACATTGTGAGATAAACAGAGTGCGATACACACAGTGAGATACACACAGTGAGATACACAGCGTGAGATACACACAGTAAGATACACAGTGAGATACACACAGTGAGATACACAGAGTGAGATACACACAGTGAGATACACACAGTGAGATACACAGAGTGAGATACACAGAGTGAGATACACACAGTGAGATACACACAGTGAATACACACAGTGAGATACACGGAGTGAGAGACACACAGTGAGATACACATTGTGAGATAAACAGAGTGCGATACACACAGTGAGATACACAGAGTGAGATACACAGAGTGAGATACACACAGTGAGATGCACAGTGAGATACACACAGTGAGATACACAGTGTGAAATACACACAGTGAGATACACAGAGTGAGATACACACCGTGAGATACACAGAGTGAGATACACACAGTGAGATACACAGAATGAGATACACACAGTGAGATACACACATTGAGATACACAGAGTGAGATACACACAGAGTGAGATACACACAGAGTGAGATACACACAGAGTGAGATACACACAGAGTGAGATACACAGAGTGAGATACACAGAGTGCGATACACACAGTGAGATACACAGAGTGAGATACACAGAGTGAGATTCACACAGAGTGAGATACACAGAGTGAGATACACAGAATGAGATACACACAGTGAGATACACACAGTGAGATACACACAGTGAGATACACAGAGTGAGATACACAGAGTGAGATACACAGAATGAGATACAGAGTGAGATACACAGAGTGAGATACACACAGAGTGAGATACACAGAGAGTGAGATACACACAGTGAGATACACAGAGTGAGATACACAGAGTGAGATACACACAGTGAGATACACACAGTGAGATACACACAGTGAGATACACAGAGTGAGATACATAGAGTGAGATACACAGAGTGAGATACACACAGTGAGATGCCCACAGTGAGATACACACAGTGAGATACACACAGTGAGATACACACAGTGAATACACACAGTGAGATGCACAGTGAGATACACGCAGTGAGATACACACAGTGAGATACACACAGTGAGATACACAGAGTGAGATACACACAGTGAGATACACAGAGTGAGATACACACCGTGAGATACACAGAGTGAGATACACACAGTGAGATACACAGAATGAGATACACACAGTGAGATACACACATTGAGATACACAGAGTGAGATACACACAGAGTGAGATACACAGAGTGAGATACACACAGAGTGAGATACATACAGTGAGATACACAGAGTGAGATACACAGAGTGAGATAGACACAGAGTGAGATACACAGAGTGAGATACACACAGTGAGATACACAGAGTGAGATACACAGTGAGATACACACGGTGAGATACACACAGTGAGATACACAGTGAGATACACACAGTGAGATACACACAGTGAGATACACACAGTGAGATACACACAGTGAGATACACAGAGTGAGATACACACAGTGAGATACACAGAATGAGATATACACAGTGAGATACACACATTGAGATACACAGAGTGAGATACACACAGAGTGAGATACACACAGAGTGAGATACACAGAGAGTGAGATACACAGAGTGAGATACACAGAGTGAGATACACACAGAGTGAGATACACAGAGTGAGATACACAGAGTGAGATACACACAGTGAGATACACACAGTGAGATACACAGTGAGATACACACAGTGAGATACACACAGTGAGATACACAGAGTGAGATACACACAGTGAGATACACAGAGTGAGATACACAGTGAGATACACACAGTGAGATACACACAGTGAGATACACAGTGAGATACACACAGTGAGATACACAGAGTGAGATACACAGAGTGCGATACACACAGTGAGATACACAGAGTGAGATACACACAGTGAGATACACACAGTGAGATACACACAGAGGGAGATACACAGAGTGAGATACACACAGTGAGACACACAGAGTGAGATACACACAGTGAGATACACAGAGTGAGATACACACAGTGAGATACACAGAGTGAGATACACACAGTGAGATACACAGAGTGAGATACACGCAGTGAGATACACAGAGTGAGATACACACAGTGAAAACACACAGTGAGATACACATTGAGATACACAGTGAGATACACACAGTGAGATACGCAGAGGGAGATACACAGAGTGAGATACACAGAGTGAGATACACACAGTGAGATACACAGAGTGAGATACACACAGTGAGATAAACACAGTGAGATACACACAGTGAGATACACAGAGTGAGATACACACAGTGAGATACACACCGTGAGATACACACAGTGAGATACACACAGAGTGAGATACACACAGAGTGAGATACACACAGAGTGAGATACACAGAGTGAGATACACAGAGTGAGATACACACAGTGAGATACAAAGAGTGAGATACACACAATGAATACACACATTGAGATACACAGTGAGATACACACAGTGAGATACACACAGTGAGATACACACAGTGAGATACACAGAGTGAGATACACAGAGATACACAGAGTGAGATACACAGTGAGATACACACAGAGTGAGATACACAGAGTGAGATACACACAGTGAGATACACAGTGAGATACACACAGTGAGATACACAGAGTGAGATACACACAGTGAGAAACACACAGTGAGATACACAGTGAGATACACAGTGAGATACACAGAGTGAGATACGCAGAGTGAGATACACAGAGTGAGATACACACAGTGAGATACACAGACTGAGATACACACAGTGAGATACACAGAGTGAGATACACACAGTGAGATACACAGAGTGAGATACACACAGTGAGATACACAGAGTGAGATACACACAGTGAGATACACACAGTGAGATACACACAGTGAATACACACAGTGAGATACACATTGAGATACACAGTGAGATACACACAGTGAGATACGCAGAGGGAGATACACACAGTGAGATACACAGAGTGAGATACACACAGTGAGATACACAGAGTGAGATACACACAGTGAGATACACAGAGTGAGATATACACAGTGAGATACACACCGTGAGATACACACAGTGAGATACACACAGAGTGAGATACACACAGAGTGAGATACACACAGAGTGAGATACACACAGTGAGATACACAGAGTGAGATACACACAGTGAGATACAAAGAGTGAGATACACACAGTGAGATACACACAGTGAGATACACAGAGTGAGATACACACAGTGAGATACACAGAATGAGATATACACAGTGAGATACACACATTGAGATACACAGAGTGAGATACACACAGAGTGAGATACACACAGAGTGAGATACACACAGAGTGAGATACACAGAGAGTGAGATACACAGAGTGAGATACACAGAGTGAGATACACACAGAGTGAGATACACAGAGTGAGATACACAGAGTGAGATACACAGAGTGAGATACACAGTGAGATACACACAGTGAGATACACACAGTGAGATACACAGTGAGATACACACAGTGAGATACACACAGTGAGATACACAGAGTGAGATACACACAGTGAGATACACAGAGTGAGATACACAGTGAGATACACACAGTGAGATACACACAGTGAGATACACAGTGAGATACACACAGTGAGATACACAGAGTGAGATACACAGAGTGCGATACACACAGTGAGATACACAGAGTGAGATACACAGAGTGAGATACACACAGTGAGATACACACAGAGGGAGATACACAGAGTGAGATACACACAGTGAGACACACAGAGTGAGATACACACAGTGAGATACACAGAGTGAGATACACACAGTGAGATACACAGAGTGAGATACACACAGTGAGATACACAGAGTGAGATACACGCAGTGAGATACACAGAGTGAGATACACACAGTGAAAACACACAGTGAGATACACATTGAGATACACAGTGAGATACACACAGTGAGATACGCAGAGGGAGATACACAGAGTGAGATACACAGAGTGAGATACACACAGTGAGATACACAGAGTGAGATACACACAGTGAGATAAACACAGTGAGATACACACAGTGAGATACACAGAGTGAGATACACACAGTGAGATACACACCGTGAGATACACACAGTGAGATACACACAGAGTGAGATACACACAGAGTGAGATACACACAGAGTGAGATACACAGAGTGAGATACACAGAGTGAGATACACACAGTGAGATACAAAGAGTGAGATACACACAATGAATACACACATTGAGATACACAGTGAGATACACACAGTGAGATACACACAGTGAGATACACACAGTGAGATACACAGAGTGAGATACACAGAGATACACAGAGTGAGATACACAGTGAGATACACACAGAGTGAGATACACAGAGTGAGATACACACAGTGAGATACACAGTGAGATACACACAGTGAGATACACAGAGTGAGATACACACAGTGAGAAACACACAGTGAGATACACAGTGAGATACACAGTGAGATACACAGAGTGAGATACGCAGAGTGAGATACACAGAGTGAGATACACACAGTGAGATACACAGACTGAGATACACACAGTGAGATACACAGAGTGAGATACACACAGTGAGATACACAGAGTGAGATACACACAGTGAGATACACAGAGTGAGATACACACAGTGAGATACACACAGTGAGATACACACAGTGAATACACACAGTGAGATACACATTGAGATACACAGTGAGATACACACAGTGAGATACGCAGAGGGAGATACACACAGTGAGATACACAGAGTGAGATACACACAGTGAGATACACAGAGTGAGATACACACAGTGAGATACACAGAGTGAGATATACACAGTGAGATACACACCGTGAGATACACACAGTGAGATACACACAGAGTGAGATACACACAGAGTGAGATACACACAGAGTGAGATACACACAGTGAGATACACAGAGTGAGATACACACAGTGAGATACAAAGAGTGAGATACACACAATGAATACACACATTGAGATACACAGTGAGATACACACAGTGAGATACACACAGTGAGATACACACAGTGAGATACACAGAGTGAGATACACAGTGAGATACACACAGAGTGAGATACACAGAGTGAGATACACACAGTGAGATACACAGTGAGATACACACAGTGAGATACACAGAGTGAGATACACACAGTGAGATACACAGAGTGAGATACACAGAGTGAGATACACAGAGTGAGATACACACAGTGAGATGCCCACAGTGAGATACACACAGTGAGATACACAGTGAGATACACACAGTGAATACACACAGTGAGAAACACAGAGTGAGAGACACACAGTCAGATACACATTGTGAGATAAACAGAGTGCGATACACACAGTGAGATACACACAGTGAGATACACAGCGTGAGATACACACAGTAAGATACACAGTGAGATACACACAGTGAGATACACAGAGTGAGATACACACAGTGAGATACACACAGTGAGATACACAGAGTGAGATACACACAGTGAGATACACACAGTGAATACACACAGTGAGATACACGGAGTGAGAGACACACAGTCAGATACACATTGTGAGATAAACAGAGTGCGATACACACAGTGAGATACACAGAGTGAGATACACAGAGTGAGATACACACAGTGAGATGCACAGTGAGATACACACAGTGAGATACACAGTGTGAGATACACACAGTGAGATACACAGAGTGAGATACACACCGTGAGATACACAGAGTGAGATACACACAGTGAGATACACAGAATGAGATACACACAGTGAGATACACACATTGAGATACACAGAGTGAGATACACACAGGGTGAGATACACACAGAGTGAGATACACACAGAGTGAGATACACAGAGTGAGATACACAGAGTGCGATACACACAGTGAGATACACAGAGTGAGATACACAGAGTGAGATTCACACAGAGTGAGATACACAGAGTGAGATACACAGAATGAGATACACACAGTGAGATACACACAGTGAGATACACACAGAGTGAGATACACACAGAGTGAGATACACACAGAGTGAGATACACACAGTGAGATACACAGAGTGAGATACACACAGTGAGATACAAAGAGTGAGATACACACAATGAATACACACATTGAGATACACAGTGAGATACACACAGTGAGATACACACAGTGAGATACACACAGTGAGATACACAGAGTGAGATACACAGTGAGATACACACAGAGTGAGATACACAGAGTGAGATACACACAGTGAGATACACAGTGAGATACACACAGTGAGATACACAGAGTGAGATACACACAGTGAGATACACAGAGTGAGATACACAGAGTGAGATACACAGAGTGAGATACACACAGTGAGATGCCCACAGTGAGATACACACAGTGAGATACACAGTGAGATACACACAGTGAATACACACAGTGAGAAACACAGAGTGAGAGACACACAGTCAGATACACATTGTGAGATAAACAGAGTGCGATACACACAGTGAGATACACACAGTGAGATACACAGCGTGAGATACACACAGTAAGATACACAGTGAGATACACACAGTGAGATACACAGAGTGAGATACACACAGTGAGATACACACAGTGAGATACACAGAGTGAGATACACACAGTGAGATACACACAGTGAATACACACAGTGAGATACACGGAGTGAGAGACACACAGTCAGATACACATTGTGAGATAAACAGAGTGCGATACACACAGTGAGATACACAGAGTGAGATACACAGAGTGAGATACACACAGTGAGATGCACAGTGAGATACACACAGTGAGATACACAGTGTGAGATACACACAGTGAGATACACAGAGTGAGATACACACCGTGAGATACACAGAGTGAGATACACACAGTGAGATACACAGAATGAGATACACACAGTGAGATACACACATTGAGATACACAGAGTGAGATACACACAGGGTGAGATACACACAGAGTGAGATACACACAGAGTGAGATACACAGAGTGAGATACACAGAGTGCGATACACACAGTGAGATACACAGAGTGAGATACACAGAGTGAGATTCACACAGAGTGAGATACACAGAGTGAGATACACAGAATGAGATACACACAGTGAGATACACACAGTGAGATACACACAGTGAGATACACAGAGTGAGATACACAGAGTGAGATACACAGAATGAGATACAGAGTGAGATACACAGAGTGAGATACACACAGAGTGAGATACACAGAGTGAGATACACAGAGTGAGATACACACAGTGAGATACACACAGTGAGATGCACAGTGAGATACACGCAGTGAGATACACACAGTGAGATA
This sequence comes from Squalus acanthias, assembly GCA_030390025.1. NCBI lineage: Eukaryota > Metazoa > Chordata > Chondrichthyes > Squaliformes > Squalidae > Squalus > Squalus acanthias. The sequence goes on from JASTWF010000038.1 coordinate 1,881,645, forward strand.
CACACAGTGAGATACACAGAGTGAGATACACACAGTGAGATACACAGAGTGAGATACACACCGTGAGATACACAGAGTGAGATACACACAGTGAGATACACAGAATGAGATACACACAGTGCGATACACACAGTGAGATACACAGTGAGATACACAGTGAGATACACACAGTGAGATACGCAGAGGGAGATACACACAGTGAGATACACAGAGTGAGATACACACAGTGAGATACACAGAGTGAGATACACACAGTGAGATACACAGAGTGAGATACACACAGTGAGATACACACCGTGAGATACACACAGTGAGATACACACAGAGTGAGATACACACAGAGTGAGATACACACAGAGTGAGATACACACAGTGAGATACACAGAGTGAGATACACACAGTGAGATACAAAGAGTGAGATACACACAATGAATACACACATTGAGATACACAGTGAGATACGCACAGTGAGATACACACAGTGAGATACACAGAGTGAGATACACAGAGTGAGATACACAGTGAGATACACACAGAGTGAGATACACAGAGTGAGATACACACAGTGAGATACACAGTGAGATACACACAGTGAGATACACAGAGTGAGATACACACAGTGAGATACACAGAGTGAGATACATAGAGTGAGATACACAGAGTGAGATACACACAGTGAGATGCCCACAGTGAGATACACACAGTGAGATACACACAGTGAGATACACACAGTGAATACACACAGTGAGATACACAGAGTGAGAGACACACAGTCAGATACACATTGTGAGATAAACAGAGTGCGATACACACAGTGAGATACAAACAGTGAGATACACAGCGTGAGATACACACAGTAAGATACACAGTGAGATACACACAGTGAGATACACAGAGTGAGATACAGAGAGTGAGATACACAGAGTGAGATACACACAGTGAGATACACACAGTGAATACACACAGTGAGATACACGGAGTGAGAGACACACAGTCAGATACACATTGTGAGATAAACAGAGTGCGATACACACAGTGAGATACACAGAGTGAGATACACAGAGTGAGATACACACAGTGAGATGCACAGTGAGATACACACAGTGAGATACACAGTGTGAGATACACACAGTGAGATACACAGAGTGAGATACACACCGTGAGATACACAGAGTGAGATACACACAGTGAGATACACAGAATGAGATACACACAGTGAGATACACACATTGAGATACACACAGTGAGATACACACAGAGTGAGATACACACAGAGTGAGATACACACAGAGTGAGATACACAGAGTGAGATACACAGAGTGCGATACACACAGTGAGATACACAGAGTGAGATACACAGAGTGAGATTCACACAGAGTGAGATACACAGAGTGAGATACACAGAATGAGATACACACAGTGAGATACACACAGTGAGATACACAGAGTGAGATACACAGAATGAGATACACAGAGTGAGATACACAGAGTGAGATACACACAGAGTGAGATACACAGAGAGTGAGATACACACAGTGAGATACACAGAGTGAGATACACACAGAGTGAGATACACAGAGTGAGATACACACAGAGTGAGATACACAGAGTGAGATACACACAGTGAGATACACAGAGTGAGATACACACAGTGAGATACACAGAGTGAGATACACAGTGAGATACACACAGTGAGATACACACAGTGAGATACACAGTGAGATACACACAGTGAGATACACAGAGTGAGATACTAGAGTGCGATACACACAGTGAGATACACAGAGTGAGATACACAGAGTGAGATACACACAGTGAGATACACACAGTGAGATACACACAGTGAGATGCACAGTGAGATACACGCAGTGAGATACACACAGTGAGATACACACAGTGAGATACACAGAGTGAGATACACACAGTGAGATACACAGAGTGAGATACACACCGTGAGATACACAGAGTGAGATACACACAGTGAGATACACAGAATGAGATACACACAGTGAGATACACACATTGAGATACACAGAGTGAGATACACACAGAGTGAGATACACAGAGTGAGATACACACAGAGTGAGATACACACAGTGAGATACACAGAGTGAGATACACAGAGTGAGATACACACAGAGTGAGATACACAGAGTGAGATACACACAGTGAGATACACAGAGTGAGATACACAGTGAGATACGCACGGTGAGATACACACAGTGAGATACACAGTGAGATACACACAGTGAGATACACACAGTGAGATACACAGAGTGAGATACACACAGTGAGATACACACAGTGAGATACACAGAGTGAGATACACAGAATGAGATACACAGAGTGAGATACACAGAGTGAGATACACACAGAGTGAGATACACAGAGAGTGAGATACACACAGTGAGATACACAGAGTGAGATACACACAGAGTGAGATACACAGAGTGAGATACACAGAATGAGATACACACAGTGAGATACACACAGTGAGATACACACAGTGAGATACACAGAGTGAGATACACAGAATGAGATACACAGAGTGAGATACACAGAGTGAGATACACACAGAGTGAGATACACAGAGAGTGAGATACACACAGTGAGATACACAGAGTGAGATACACACAGAGTGAGATACACAGAGTGAGATACACACAGAGTGAGATACACAGAGTGAGATACACACAGTGAGATACACAGAGTGAGATACACACAGTGAGATACACAGAGTGAGATACACAGTGAGATACACACAGTGAGATACACACAGTGAGATACACAGTGAGATACACACAGTGAGATACACAGAGTGAGATACTAGAGTGCGATACACACAGTGAGATACACAGAGTGAGATACACAGAGTGAGATACACACAGTGAGATACACACAGTGAGATACACACAGTGAGATGCACAGTGAGATACACGCAGTGAGATACACACAGTGAGATACACACAGTGAGATACACAGAGTGAGATACACACAGTGAGATACACAGAGTGAGATACACACAGTGAGATACACACAGTGAGATACACAGAGTGAGATACACACAGTGAGATACACAGAGTGAGATACACACCGTGAGATACACAGAGTGAGATACACACAGAGTGAGATACACACAGAGTGAGATACACACAGAGTGAGATACACAGAGTGAGATACACAGAGTGCGATACACACAGTGAGATACACAGAGTGAGATACACAGAGTGAGATTCACACAGAGTGAGATACACAGAGTGAGATACACAGAATGAGATACACACAGTGAGATACACACAGTGAGATACACAGAGTGAGATACACAGAATGAGATACACAGAGTGAGATACACAGAGTGAGATACACACAGAGTGAGATACACAGAGAGTGAGATACACACAGTGAGATACCCAGAGTGAGATACACACAGAGTGAGATACACAGAGTGAGATACACACAGAGTGAGATACACAGAGTGAGATACACACAGTGAGATACACAGAGTGAGATACACACAGTGAGATACACAGAGTGAGATACACAGTGAGATACACACAGTGAGATACACACAGTGAGATACACAGTGAGATACACACAGTGAGATACACAGAGTGAGATACTAGAGTGCAATACACACAGTGAGATACACAGAGTGAGATACACAGAGTGAGATACACACAGTGAGATACACACAGTGAGATACACGCAGTGAGATGCACAGTGAGATACACGCAGTGAGATACACACAGTGAGATACACACAGTGAGATACACAGAGTGAGATACACACAGTGAGATACACAGAGTGAGATACACACCGTGAGATACACAGAGTGAGATACACACAGTGAGATACACAGAGTGAGATACACACCGTGAGATACACACAGAGTGAGATACACACAGTGAGATACACAGAGTGAGATACACACAGTGAGATACAAAGAGTGAGATACACAGAGTGAGATACACACAGTGAGATACACAGTGAGATACACACAGTGAGATACACAGAGTGAGATACACACAGTGAGATACACAGAGTGAGATACATAGAGTGAGATACACAGAGTGAGATACACAGAGTGAGATACACACAGAGTGAGATACACAGAGTGAGATACACACAGTGAGATACACAGAGTGAGATACACAGTGAGATACGCACGGTGAGATACACACAGTGAGATACACAGTGAGATACACACAGTGAGATACACACAGTGAGATACACAGAGTGAGATACACACAGTGAGATACACACAGTGAGATACACAGAGTGAGATACACAGAATGAGATACACAGAGTGAGATACACAGAGTGAGATACACACAGAGTGAGATACACAGAGAGTGAGATACACACAGTGAGATACACAGAGTGAGATACACACAGAGTGAGATACACAGAGTGAGATACACAGAATGAGATACACACAGTGAGATACACACAGTGAGATACACACAGTGAGATACACAGAGTGAGATACACAGAATGAGATACACAGAGTGAGATACACAGAGTGAGATACACACAGAGTGAGATACACAGAGAGTGAGATACACACAGTGAGATACACAGAGTGAGATACACACAGAGTGAGATACACAGAGTGAGATACACACAGAGTGAGATACACAGAGTGAGATACACACAGTGAGATACACAGAGTGAGATACACACAGTGAGATACACAGAGTGAGATACACAGTGAGATACACACAGTGAGATACACACAGTGAGATACACAGTGAGATACACACAGTGAGATACACAGAGTGAGATACTAGAGTGCGATACACACAGTGAGATACACAGAGTGAGATACACAGAGTGAGATACACACAGTGAGATACACACAGTGAGATACACACAGTGAGATGCACAGTGAGATACACGCAGTGAGATACACACAGTGAGATACACACAGTGAGATACACAGAGTGAGATACACACAGTGAGATACACAGAGTGAGATACACACAGTGAGATACACACAGTGAGATACACAGAGTGAGATACACACAGTGAGATACACAGAGTGAGATACACACCGTGAGATACACAGAGTGAGATACACACAGAGTGAGATACACACAGAGTGAGATACACACAGAGTGAGATACACAGAGTGAGATACACAGAGTGCGATACACACAGTGAGATACACAGAGTGAGATACACAGAGTGAGATTCACACAGAGTGAGATACACAGAGTGAGATACACAGAATGAGATACACACAGTGAGATACACACAGTGAGATACACACAGTGAGATACACAGAGTGAGATACACAGAATGAGATACACAGAGTGAGATACACAGAGTGAGATACACACAGAGTGAGATACACAGAGTGAGATACACACAGTGAGATACCCAGAGTGAGATACACACAGAGTGAGATACACAGAGTGAGATACACACAGAGTGAGATACACAGAGTGAGATACACACAGTGAGATACACAGAGTGAGATACACACAGTGAGATACACAGAGTGAGATACACAGTGAGATACACACAGTGAGATACACACAGTGAGATACACAGTGAGATACACACAGTGAGATACACAGAGTGAGATACTAGAGTGCAATACACACAGTGAGATACACAGAGTGAGATACACAGAGTGAGATACACAGAGTGAGATACACACAGTGAGATACACAGAGTGAGATACACACAGTGAGATACACAGAGTGAGATACACACCGTGAGATACACACAGAGTGAGATACACACAGTGAGATACACAGAGTGAGATACACACAGTGAGATACAAAGAGTGAGATACACACAATGAATACACACATTGAGATACACAGTGAGATACGCACAGTGAGATACACACAGTGAGATACACAGAGTGAGATACACAGAGTGAGATACACAGTGAGATACACACAGAGTGAGATACACAGAGTGAGATACACACAGTGAGATACACAGTGAGATACACACAGTGAGATACACAGAGTGAGATACACACAGTGAGATACACAGAGTGAGATACATAGAGTGAGATACACAGAGTGAGATACACACAGTGAGATGCCCACAGTGAGATACACACAGTGAGATACACACAGTGAGATACACACAGTGAATACACACAGTGAGATACACAGAGTGAGAGACACACAGTCAGATACACATTGTGAGATAAACAGAGTGCGATACACACAGTGAGATACAAACAGTGAGATACACAGCGTGAGATACACACAGTAAGATACACAGTGAGATACACACAGTGAGATACACAGAGTGAGATACAGAGAGTGAGATACACAGAGTGAGATACACACAGTGAGATACACACAGTGAATACACACAGTGAGATACACGGAGTGAGAGACACACAGTCAGATACACATTGTGAGATAAACAGAGTGCGATACACACAGTGAGATACACAGAGTGAGATACACAGAGTGAGATACACACAGTGAGATACACAGAGTGAGATACACAGTGAGATACACACAGTGAGATACACACAGTGAGATACACAGTGAGATACACACAGTGAGATACACAGAGTGAGATACTAGAGTGCGATACACACAGTGAGATACACAGAGTGAGATACACAGAGTGAGATACAGACAGTGAGATACACACAGTGAGATACACACAGTGAGATGCACAGTGAGATACACGCAGTGAGATACACACAGTGAGATACACACAGTGAGATACACAGAGTGAGATACACACAGTGAGATACACAGAGTGAGATACACACCGTGAGATACACAGAGTGAGATACACACAGTGAGATACATAGAATGAGATACACACAGTGAGATACACACATTGAGATACACAGAGTGAGATACACACAGAGTGAGATACACAGAGTGAGATACACAGAGTGAGATACACACAGAGTGAGATACACAGAGTGAGATACACACAGTGAGATACACAGAGTGAGATACACAGTGAGATACACACAGTGAGATACACACAGTGAGATACACAGAGTGAGATACACACAGTGAGATACACAGAGTGAGATACACAGTGAGATACACACAGTGAGATACACACAGTGAGATACACAGTGAGATACACACAGTGAGATACACAGAGTGAGATACACAGAGTGAGATACACAGAGTGCGATACACACAGTGAGATACACAGAGTGAGATACACAGAGTGAGATACACACAGTGAGATACACACAGAGGGAGATACACAGAGTGAGATACACACAGTGAGACACACAGAGTGAGATACACACAGTGAGATACACAGAGTGAGATACACACAGTGAGATACACAGAGTGAGATACACACAGTGAGATACACAGAGTGAGATACACACAGTGAGATACACAGAGTGAGATACACACAGTGAATACACACAGTGAGATACACATTGAGATACACAGTGAGATACACACAGTGAGATACGCAGAGGGAGATACACAGAGTGAGATACACAGAGTGAGATACACACAGTGAGATACACAGAGTGAGATACACACAGTGAGATAAACACAGTGAGATACACACAGTGAGATACACAGAGTGAGATACACACAGTGAGATACACACCGTGAGATACACACAGTGAGATACACACAGAGTGAGATACACACAGAGTGAGATACACACAGTGAGATACACAGAGTGAGATACACACAGTGAGATACAAAGAGTGAGATACACACAATGAATACACACATTGAGATACACAGTGAGATACACACAGTGAGATACACACAGTGAGATACACACAGTGAGATACACAGAGTGAGATACACAGAGTGAGATACACAGTGAGATACACACAGAGTGAGATGCACAGAGTGAGATACACACAGTGAGATACACAGTGAGATACACACAGTGAGATACACAGAGTGAGATACACACAGTGAGAAACACACAGTGAGATACACAGTGAGATACACAGTGAGATACACAGAGTGAGATACGCAGAGTGAGATACACAGAGTGAGATACACACAGTGAGATACACAGACTGAGATACACACAGTGAGATACACAGAGTGAGATACACACAGTGAGATACACAGAGTGAGATACACACAGTGAGATACACAGAGTGAGATACACACAGTGAGATACACACAGTGAGATACACACAGTGAATACACACAGTGAGATACACATTGAGATACACAGTGAGATACACACAGTGAGATACGCAGAGGGAGATACACACAGTGAGATACACAGAGTGAGATACACACAGTGAGACACACAGAGTGAGATACACACAGTGAGATACACACAGTGAGATATACACAGTGAGATACACACCGTGAGATACACACAGTGAGATACACACAGTGAGATACACACAGTGAATACACACAGTGAGATACACAGAGTGAGAGACACACAGTCAGATACACATTGTGAGATAAACAGAGTGCGATACACACAGTGAGATACAAACAGTGAGATACACAGCGTGAGATACACACAGTAAGATACACAGTGAGATACACACAGTGAGATACACAGAGTGAGATACAGAGAGTGAGATACACAGAGTGAGATACACACAGTGAGATACACACAGTGAATACACACAGTGAGATACACGGAGTGAGAGACACACAGTCAGATACACATTGTGAGATAAACAGAGTGCGATACACACAGTGAGATACACAGAGTGAGATACACAGAGTGAGATACACACAGTGAGATGCACAGTGAGATACACACAGTGAGATACACAGTGTGAGATACACACAGTGAGATACACAGAGTGAGATACACACCGTGAGATACACAGAGTGAGATACACACAGTGAGATACACAGAATGAGATACACACAGTGAGATACACACATTGAGATACACAGAGTGAGATACACACAGAGTGAGATACACACAGAGTGAGATACACACAGAGTGAGATACACAGAGTGAGATACACAGAGTGCGATACACACAGTGAGATACACAGAGTGAGATACACAGAGTGAGATTCACACAGAGTGAGATACACAGAGTGAGATACACAGAATGAGATACACACAGTGAGATACACACAGTGAGAAACACACAGTGAGATACACAGAGTGAGATACACAGAATGAGATACACAGAGTGAGATACACAGAGTGAGATACACACAGAGTGAGATACACAGAGAGTGAGATACACACAGTGAGATACACAGAGTGAGATACACACAGAGTGAGATACACAGAGTGAGATACACACAGAGTGAGATACACAGAGTGAGATACACACAGTGAGATACATAGAGTGAGATACACACAGTGAGATACACAGAGTGAGATACACAGTGAGATACACACAGTGAGATACACACAGTGAGATACACAGTGAGATACACACAGTGAGATACACAGAGTGAGATACTAGAGTGCGATACACACAGTGAGATACACAGAGTGAGATACACAGAGTGAGATACAGACAGTGAGATACACACAGTGAGATACACACAGTGAGATGCACAGTGAGATACACGCAGTGAGATACACACAGTGAGATACACACAGTGAGATACACAGAGTGAGATACACACAGTGAGATACACAGAGTGAGATACACACCGTGAGATACACAGAGTGAGATACACACAGTGAGATACATAGAATGAGATACACACAGTGAGATACACACATTGAGATACACAGAGTGAGATACACACAGAGTGAGATACACAGAGTGAGATACACAGAGTGAGATACACACAGAGTGAGATACACAGAGTGAGATACACACAGTGAGATACACAGAGTGAGATACACAGTGAGATACACACAGTGAGATACACACAGTGAGATACACAGAGTGAGATACACACAGTGAGATACACAGAGTGAGATACACAGTGAGATACACACAGTGAGATACACACAGTGAGATACACAGTGAGATACACACAGTGAGATACACAGAGTGAGATACACAGAGTGAGATACACAGAGTGCGATACACACAGTGAGATACACAGAGTGAGATACACAGAGTGAGATACACACAGTGAGATACACACAGAGGGAGATACACAGAGTGAGATACACACAGTGAGACACACAGAGTGAGATACACACAGTGAGATACACAGAGTGAGATACACACAGTGAGATACACAGAGTGAGATACACACAGTGAGATACACAGAGTGAGATACACACAGTGAGATACACAGAGTGAGATACACACAGTGAATACACACAGTGAGATACACATTGAGATACACAGTGAGATACACACAGTGAGATACGCAGAGGGAGATACACAGAGTGAGATACACAGAGTGAGATACACACAGTGAGATACACAGAGTGAGATACACACAGTGAGATAAACACAGTGAGATACACACAGTGAGATACACAGAGTGAGATACACACAGTGAGATACACACCGTGAGATACACACAGTGAGATACACACAGAGTGAGATACACACAGAGTGAGATACACACAGTGAGATACACAGAGTGAGATACACACAGTGAGATACAAAGAGTGAGATACACACAATGAATACACACATTGAGATACACAGTGAGATACACACAGTGAGATACACACAGTGAGATACACACAGTGAGATACACAGAGTGAGATACACAGAGTGAGATACACAGTGAGATACACACAGAGTGAGATGCACAGAGTGAGATACACACAGTGAGATACACAGTGAGATACACACAGTGAGATACACAGAGTGAGATACACACAGTGAGAAACACACAGTGAGATACACAGTGAGATACACAGTGAGATACACAGAGTGAGATACGCAGAGTGAGATACACAGAGTGAGATACACACAGTGAGATACACAGACTGAGATACACACAGTGAGATACACAGAGTGAGATACACACAGTGAGATACACAGAGTGAGATACACACAGTGAGATACACAGAGTGAGATACACACAGTGAGATACACACAGTGAGATACACACAGTGAATACACACAGTGAGATACACATTGAGATACACAGTGAGATACACACAGTGAGATACGCAGAGGGAGATACACACAGTGAGATACACAGAGTGAGATACACACAGTGAGACACACAGAGTGAGATACACACAGTGAGATACACACAGTGAGATATACACAGTGAGATACACACCGTGAGATACACACAGTGAGATACACACAGAGTGAGATACACACAGAGTGAGATACACACAGAGTGAGATACACACAGTGAGATACACAGAGTGAGATACACACAGTGAGATACAAAGAGTGAGATACACACAATGAATACACACATTGAGATACACAGTGAGATACACACAGTGAGATACACACAGTGAGATACACACAGTGAGATACACAGAGTGAGATACACAGTGAGATACACACAGAGTGAGATACACAGAGTGAGATACACACAGTGAGATACACAGTGAGATACACACAGTGAGATACACAGAGTGAGATACACACAGTGAGATACACAGAGTGAGATACACAGAGTGAGATACACAGAGTGAGATACACACAGTGAGATGCCCACAGTGAGATACACACAGTGAGATACACAGTGAGATACACACAGTGAATACACACAGTGAGAAACACAGAGTGAGAGACACACAGTCAGATACACATTGTGAGATAAACAGAGTGCGATACACACAGTGAGATACACACAGTGAGATACACAGCGTGAGATACACACAGTAAGATACACAGTGAGATACACACAGTGAGATACACAGAGTGAGATACACACAGTGAGATACACACAGTGAGATACACAGAGTGAGATACACACAGTGAGATACACACAGTGAATACACACAGTGAGATACACGGAGTGAGAGACACACAGTCAGATACACATTGTGAGATAAACAGAGTGCGATACACACAGTGAGATACACAGAGTGAGATACACAGAGTGAGATACACACAGTGAGATGCACAGTGAGATACACACAGTAAGATACACAGTGTGAGATACACACAGTGAGATACACAGAGTGAGATACACACCGTGAGATACACAGAGTGAGATACACACAGTGAGATACACAGAATGAGATACACACAGTGAGATACACACATTGAGATACACAGAGTGAGATACACACAGAGTGAGATACACACAGAGTGAGATACACACAGAGTGAGATACACAGAGTGAGATACACAGAGTGCGATACACACAGTGAGATACACAGAGTGAGATACACAGAGTGAGATTCACACAGAGTGAGATACACAGAGTGAGATACACAGAATGAGATACACACAGTGAGATACACACAGTGAGATACACACAGTGAGATACACAGAGTGAGATACACAGAGTGAGATACACAGAATGAGATACACAGTGAGATACACAGAGTGAGATACACACAGAGTGAGATACACAGAGAGTGAGATACACACAGTGAGATACACAGAGTGAGATACACAGAGTGAGATACACAGAGTGAGATACACACAGTGAGATACACACAGTGAGATGCACAGTGAGATACACGCAGTGAGATACACACAGTGAGATACACACAGTGAGATACACAGAGTGAGATACACACAGTGAGATACACAGAGTGAGATACACACCGTGAGATACACAGAGTGAGATACACACAGTGAGATACACAGAATGAGATACACACAGTGAGATACACACAGTGAGATACACAGTGAGATACACAGTGAGATACACACAGTGAGATACGCAGAGGGAGATACACACAGTGAGATACACAGAGTGAGATACACACAGTGAGATACACAGAGTGAGATACACACAGTGAGATACACAGAGTGAGATACACACAGTGAGATACACACCGTGAGATACACACAGTGAGATACACACAGAGTGAGATACACACAGAGTCAGATACACACAGAGTGAGATACACACAGTGAGATACACAGAGTGAGATACACACAGTGAGATACAAAGAGTGAGATACACACAATGAATACACACATTGAGATACACAGTGAGATACGCACAGTGAGATACACACAGTGAGATACACAGAGTGAGATACACAGAGTGAGATACACAGTGAGATACACACAGAGTGAGATACACAGAGTGAGATACACACAGTGAGATACACAGTGAGATACGCACAGTGAGATACACAGAGTGAGATACACACAGTGAGATACACAGAGTGAGATACATAGAGTGAGATACACAGAGTGAGATACACACAGTGAGATGCGCACAGTGAGATACACACAGTGAGATACACACAGTGAGATACACACAGTGAATACACACAGTGAGATGCACAGTGAGATACACGCAGTGAGATACACAGAGTGAGATACACACAGTGAGATACACAGAGTGAGATACACACAGTGAGATACACAGAGTGAGATACACACCGTGAGATACACAGAGTGAGATACACACAGTGAGATACACAGAATGAGATACACACAGTGAGATACACACATTGAGATACACAGAGTGAGATACACACAGAGTGAGATACACAGAGTGAGATACACACAGAGTGAGATACATACAGTGAGATACACAGAGTGAGATACACAGAGTGAGATACACACAGAGTGAGATACAAAGAGTGAGATACACACAGTGAGATACACAGAGTGAGATACACACAGTGAGATACACAGTGAGATACACACAGTGAGATACACACAGTGAGATACACAGAGTGAGATACACACAGTGAGATACACAGAGTGAGATACACACAGTGAGATACACAGAATGAGATATACACAGTGAGATACACACATTGAGATACACAGAGTGAGATACACACAGAGTGAGATACACACAGAGTGAGATACACACAGAGTGAGATACACAGAGAGTGAGATACACAGAGTGAGATACACAGAGTGAGATACACACAGAGTGAGATACACAGAGTGAGATACACACAGTGAGATACACAGAGTGAGATACACAGTGAGATACACACAGTGAGATACACACAGTGAGATACACAGTGAGATACACACAGTGAGATACACACAGTGAGATACACAGAGTGAGATACACACAGTGAGATACACAGAGTGAGATACACAGTGAGATACACACAGTGAGATACACACAGTGAGATACACAGTGAGATACACACAGTGAGATACACAGAGTGAGATACACAGAGTGCGATACACACAGTGAGATACACAGAGTGAGATACACAGAGTGAGATACACACAGTGAGATACACACAGAGGGAGATACACAGAGTGAGATACACACAGTGAGACACACAGAGTGAGATACACACAGTGAGATACACAGAGTGAGATACACACAGTGAGATACACAGAGTGAGATACACACAGTGAGATACACAGAGTGAGATACACGCAGTGAGATACACAGAGTGAGATACACACAGTGAATACACACAGTGAGATACACATTGAGATACACAGTGAGATACACACAGTGAGATACGCAGAGGGAGATACACAGAGTGAGATACACAGAGTGAGATACACACAGTGAGATACACAGAGTGAGATACACACAGTGAGATAAACACAGTGAGATACACACAGTGAGATACACAGAGTGAGATACACACAGTGAGATACACACCGTGAGATACACACAGTGAGATACACACAGAGTGAGATACACACAGAGTGAGATACACACAGAGTGAGATACACACAGTGAGATACACAGAGTGAGATACACACAGTGAGATACAAAGAGTGAGATACACACAATGAATACACACATTGAGATACACAGTGAGATACACACAGTGAGATACACACAGTGAGATACACACAGTGAGATACACAGAGTGAGATACACAGAGTGAGATACACAGTGAGATACACACAGAGTGAGATACACAGAGTGAGATACACACAGTGAGATACACAGTGAGATACACACAGTGAGATACACAGAGTGAGATACACACAGTGAGAAACACACAGTGAGATACACAGTGAGATACACAGTGAGATACACAGAGTGAGATACGCAGAGTGAGATACACAGAGTGAGATACACACAGTGAGATACACAGAGTGAGATACACACAGTGAGATACACAGAGTGAGATACACACAGTGAGATACACACAGTGAATACACACAGTGAGATACACATTGAGATACACAGTGAGATACACACAGTGAGATACGCAGAGGGAGATACACACAGTGAGATACACAGAGTGAGATACACACAGTGAGATACACAGAGTGAGATACACACAGTGAGATACACAGAGTGAGATATACACAGTGAGATACACACCATGAGATACACACAGTGAGATACACACAGAGTGAGATACACACAGAGTGAGATACACACAGAGTGAGATACACACAGTGAGATACACAGAGTGAGATACAAAGAGTGAGATACACACAATGAATACACACATTGAGATACACAGTGAGATACACACAGTGAGATACACACAGTGAGATACACACAGTGAGATACACAGAGTGAGATACACAGTGAGATACACACAGAGTGAGATACACAGAGTGAGATACACACAGTGAGATACACAGTGAGATACACACAGTGAGATACACAGAGTGAGATACACACAGTGAGATACACAGAGTGAGATACACAGAGTGAGATACACAGAGTGAGATACACACAGTGAGATGCCCACAGTGAGATACACACAGTGAGATACACAGTGAGATACACACAGTGAATACACACAGTGAGAAACACAGAGTGAGAGACACACAGTCAGATACACATTGTGAGATAAACAGAGTGCGATACACACAGTGAGATACACACAGTGAGATACACAGCGTGAGATACACACAGTAAGATACACAGTGAGATACACACAGTGAGATACACAGAGTGAGATACACACAGTGAGATACACACAGTGAGATACACAGAGTTAGATACACACAGTGAGATACACACAGTGAATACACACAGTGAGATACACGGAGTGAGAGACACACAGTCAGATACACATTGTGAGATAAACAGAGTGCGATACACACAGTGAGATACACAGAGTGAGATACACAGAGTGAGATACACACAGTGAGATGCACAGTGAGATACACACAGTGAGATACACAGTGTGAGATACACACAGTGAGATACACAGAGTGAGATACACACCGTGAGATACACAGAGTGAGATACACACAGTGAGATACACAGAATGAGATACACACAGTGAGATACACACATTGAGATACACAGAGTGAGATACACACAGGGTGAGATACACACAGAGTGAGATACACACAGAGTGAGATACACAGAGTGAGATACACAGAGTGCGATACACACAGTGAGATACACAGAGTGAGATACACAGAGTGAGATTCACACAGAGTGAGATACACAGAGTGAGATACACAGAATGAGATACACACAGTGAGATACACACAGTGAGATACACACAGTGAGATACACAGAGTGAGATACACAGTGTGAGATACACAAAATGAGATACAGAGTGAGATACACAGAGTGAGATACACACAGAGTGAGATACACAGAGTGAGATACACACAGTGAGATACACACAGTGAGATACACACAGTGAGATGCACAGTGAGATACACGCAGTGAGATACACACAGTGAGATACACACAGTGAGATACACAGAGTGAGATACACACAGTGAGATACACAGAGTGAGATACACACCGTGAGATACACAGAGTGAGATACACACAGTGAGATACACAGAATGAGATACACACAGTGAGATACACACAGTGAGATACACAGTGAGATACACAGTGAGATACACACAGTGAGATACGCAGAGGGAGATACACACAGTGAGATACACAGAGTGAGATACACACAGTGAGATACACAGAGTGAGATACACACAGTGAGATACACAGAGTGAGATACACACAGTGAGATACACACCGTGAGATACACACAGTGAGATACACACAGAGTGAGATACACACAGAGTGAGATACACACAGAGTGAGATACACACAGTGAGATACACAGAGTGAGATACACACAGTGAGATACAAAGAGTGAGATACACACAATGAATACACAAATTGAGATACACAGTGAGATACGCACAGTGAGATACACACAGTGAGATACACAGAGTGAGATACACAGAGTGAGATACACAGTGAGATACACACAGAGTGAGATACACAGAGTGAGATACACACAGTGAGATACACAGTGAGATACACACAGTGAGATACACAGAGTGAGATACACACAGTGAGATACACAGAGTGAGATACATAGAGTGAGATACACAGAGTGAGATACACACAGTGAGATGCCCACAGTGAGATACACACAGTGAGATACACACAGTGAGATACACACAGTGAATACACACAGTGAGATACACAGAGTGAGAGACACACAGTCAGATACACATTGTGAGATAAACAGAGTGCGATACACACAGTGAGATACAAACAGTGAGATACACAGCGTGAGATACACACAGTAAGATACACAGTGAGATACACACAGTGAGATACACAGAGTGAGATACAGAGAGTGAGATACACAGAGTGAGATACACACAGTGAGATACACACAGTGAATACACACAGTGAGATACACGGAGTGAGAGACACACAGTCAGATACACATTGTGAGATAAACAGAGTGCGATACACACAGTGAGATACACAGAGTGAGATACACACAGTGAGATACACACAGTGAGATGCACAGTGAGATACACACAGTGAGATACACAGTGTGAGATACACACAGTGAGATACACAGAGTGAGATACACACCGTGAGATACACAGAGTGAGATACACACAGTGAGATACACAGAATGAGATACACACAGTGAGATACACACATTGAGATACACAGAGTGAGATACACACAGAGTGAGATACACACAGAGTGAGATACACACAGAGTGAGATACACAGAGTGAGATACACAGAGTGCGATACACACAGTGAGATACACAGAGTGAGATACACAGAGTGAGATTCACACAGAGTGAGATACACAGAGTGAGATACACAGAATGAGATACACACAGTGAGATACACACAGTGAGATACACACAGTGAGATACACAGAGTGAGATACACAGAATGAGATACACAGAGTGAGATACACAGAGTGAGATACACACAGAGTGAGATACACAGAGAGTGAGATACACACAGTGAGATACACAGAGTGAGATACACACAGAGTGAGATACACAGAGTGAGATACACACAGAGTGAGATACACAGAGTGAGATACACACAGTGAGATACACAGAGTGAGATACACACAGTGAGATACACAGAGTGAGATACACAGTGAGATACACACAGTGAGATACACACAGTGAGATACACAGTGAGATACACACAGTGAGATACACAGAGTGAGATACTAGAGTGCGATACACACAGTGAGATACACAGAGTGAGATACACAGAGTGAGATACACACAGTGAGATACACACAGTGAGATACACACAGTGAGATGCACAGTGAGATACACGCAGTGAGATACACACAGTGAGATACACACAGTGAGATACACAGAGTGAGATACACACAGTGAGATACACAGAGTGAGATACACACCGTGAGATACACAGAGTGAGATACACACAGTGAGATACACAGAATGAGATACACACAGTGAGATACACACATTGAGATACACAGAGTGAGATACACACAGAGTGAGATACACAGAGTGAGATACACACAGAGTGAGATACACACAGTGAGATACACAGAGTGAGATACACAGAGTGAGATACACACAGAGTGAGATACACAGAGTGAGATACACACAGTGAGATACACAGAGTGAGATACACAGTGAGATACGCACGGTGAGATACACACAGTGAGATACACAGTGAGATACACACAGTGAGATACACACAGTGAGATACACAGAGTGAGATACACACAGTGAGATACACAGAGTGAGATACACACAGTGAGATACACAGAATGAGATATACACAGTGAGATACACACATTGAGATACACAGAGTGAGATACACACAGAGTGAGATACACACAGAGTGAGATACACACAGAGTGAGATACACAGAGAGTGAGATACACAGAGTGAGATACACAGAGTGAGATACACACAGAGTGAGATACACAGAGTGAGATACACACAGTGAGATACACAGAGTGAGATACACAGTGAGATACACACAGTGAGATCCACACAGTGAGATACACAGTGAGATACACACAGTGAGATACACACAGTGAGATACACACAGTGAGATACACAGAGTGAGATACACAGTGAGATACACACAGTGAGATACACACAGTGAGATACACAGTGAGATACACACAGTGAGATACACAGAGTGAGATACACAGAGTGCGATACACACAGTGAGATACACAGAGTGAGATACACAGAGTGAGATACACAGAGTGAGATACACACAGTGAGATTCACACAGAGTGAGATACACAGAGTGAGATACACAGAGTGAGATACACACATTGAGATACACAGAGTGAGATACACACAGAGTGAGATACACACAGAGTGAGATACACACAGTGAGATACACACAGTGAGATAGACAGTGAGATACACACAGTGAGATAAACACAGTGAGATACACAGTGAGATAAACACAGTGAGATACACAGTGAGATACACACAGTGAGATACACACAGTGAGATACACACAGTGAGATACACGGAGTGAGTTACAGAGAGTGAGATACACACAGTGAGATACAGAGAGTGAGATACACACAGTGAGATACAAACAGTGAGATACAGAGAGTGAGATACACACAGTGAGATACAGAGAGTGAGATGCACAGAGTGAGATACACAGAGTGAGATACACAGAGGGAGATACACACAGTGAGATACACACATAGTGAGTTACACAGAGTGAGATACACAGAGTGAGATACACAGAGTGAGATACACACAGTGAGATACACACAGTGAGATACAGAGAGTGAGATACACACAGTGAGATACAGAGAGTGAGATACGCAGAGTGAGATACACAGAGGGAGATACACACAGTGAGATACACACAGAGTGAGTTACACAGAGTGAGATACACACAGTGAGATACACAGAGTGAGATACACACAATGAGATACACACAGTGAGATACACAGAGTGAGATACACAGAGTGAGATACACACAGTGAGATACACAGAGTGAGATACACAGAGTGAGATACACAGAGTGAGATACACACAGTGAAATACACACAGTGAGATACACAGAGTGAGATACACACAGTGAGATACACACAGTGAGATACACAGAGTGAGATACACAGAGTGAGATACACAGAGTGAGATACACACAGTGAGATGCCCACAGTGAGATACACACAGGGAGATACACAGAGTGAGGAACACAGAGTGAGATACACACAGTGAGATACACAGAGTGAGATACACAGAGTGAGATACACACAGTGAGATACACACAGTGAGATACACAGAGTGAGATACACAATGTGAGATACACACAGTGAGATACACAGAGTGAGATACACAGAGTGAGATACACACAGTGAGATACACAGAGTGAGATACACACAGTGAGATACACAGAGTGAGATACACAGAGTGAGATACACACAGTGAGATACACAGAGTGAGATACACACAGTGAGATACACACAGTGAGATACACACAGTGAGATACACAGAGTGAGATACACACAGTGAGATACACAGGTTGAGATACACACAGTGAGATACACAGAGTGAGATACACACAGTGAGATACACACAGTGAGATACACACAGTGAATACACACAGTGAGATACACATTGAGATACACAGTGAGATACACACAGTGAGATACGCAGAGGGAGATACACACAGTGAGATACACAGAGTGAGATACACACAGTGAGATACACAGAGTGAGATACACACAGTGAGATACACACAGTGAGATACACACAGTGAGATACACAGAGTGAGATACACACAGTGAGATACACACAGTGAGATACACACAGAGTGAGATACACACAGAGTGAGATACACACAGAGTGAGATACACACAGTGAGATACACAGAGTGAGATACACACAGTGAGATACAAAGAGTGAGATACACAGAATGAATACACACATTGAGATACACAGTGAGATACACACAGTGAGATACACACAGTGAGATACACAGAGTGAGATACACAGAGTGAGATACACAGAGTGAGATACACAGTGAGATACACACAGAGTGAGATACACAGAGTGAGATACACAGTGAGATACACAGTGAATACACACAGTGAGATACACAGAGTGAGATACACAGAGTGAGATACACACAGTGAGATACACAGAGTGAGATACACAGAGTGAGATACACAGAGTGAGATACACACAGTGAGATGCCCACAGTGAGATACACACAGTGAGATACACAGTGAGATACACACAGTGAGATACACAGAGTGAGATACACTGAGTGAGATACACAGAATGAGATACACAGAGTGAGATACACAGAGTGAGATACACACAGAGTGAGATACACAGAGAGTGAGATACACACAGTGAGATACACAGAGTGAGATACACACAGAGTGAGATACACAGAGTGAGATACACACAGAGTGAGATACACAGAGTGAGATACACACAGTGAGATACACAGAGTGAGATACACACAGTGAGATACACAGAGTGAGATACACAGTGAGATACACACAGTGAGATACACACAGTGAGATACACAGTGAGATACACACAGTGAGATACTAGAGTGCGATACACACAGTGAGATACACAGAGTGAGATACACAGAGTGAGATACACACAGTGAGATACACACAGTGAGATGTACAGTGAGATACACGCAGTGAGATACACACAGTGAGATACACACAGTGAGATACACACAGTGAGATACACAAAGTGAGATACACAGAGTGAGATACACACCGTGAGATACACAGAGTGAGATACACACAGTGAGATACACAGAATGAGATACACACAGTGAGATACACACATTGAGATACACAGAGTGAGATACACACAGAGTGAGATACACACAGAGTGAGATACACACAGAGTGAGATACACACAGTGAGATACACAGAGTGAGATACACCGAGTGAGATACACACAGAGTGAGATACACAGAGTGAGATACACACAGTGAGATACACAGAGTGAGATACACAGTGAGATACACACGGTGAGATACACACAGTGAGATACACAGTGAGATACACACAGTGAGATACACACAGTGAGATACACAGAGTGAGATACACACAGTGAGATACACAGAGTGAGATACACACAGTGAGATACACAGAATGAGATATACACAGTGAGATACACACAGTGAGATACACAGAGTGAGATACACAGTGAGATACACACAGTGAGATACACACAGTGAGATACACAGTGAGATACACACAGTGAGATACACAGAGTGAGATACACAGAGTGCGATACACACAGTGAGATACAGACAGTGAGATACACACAGTGAGATACACAGTGAGATACACACAGTGAGATACACACAGTGAGATACACACAGTGAGATACACACAGTGAGATACACACATTGAGATACACAGAGTGAGATACACACAGTGAGATACACAGAGTGAGATACAGAGAGTGAGATACACACAGTGAGATACAGAGAGTGAGATACACACAGTGAGATACACACAGTGAGATACAGAGAGTGAGATACACACAGTGAGATACAGAGAGTGAGATGCACAGAGTGAGATACACAGAGTGAGATACACAGAGGGAGATACACACAGTGAGATACACACAGAGTGAGTTACACAGAGTGAGATACACACAGTGAGATACACAGAGTGAGATACACACAGAGTGAGATACACACAGTGAGATACACACAGTGAGATACAGAGAGTGAGATACACACAGTGAGATACAGAGAGTGAGATACGCAGAGTGAGATACACAGAGGGAGATACACACAGTGAGATACACACAGAGTGAGTTACACAGAGTGAGATACACACAGTGAGATACACAGAGTGAGATACACACAATGAGATACACACAGTGAGATACACAGAGTGAGATACACAGAGTGAGATACACACAGTGAGATACACAGAGTGAGATACACAGAGTGAGATACACAGAGTGAGATACACACAGTGAGATACACAGAGTGAGATACACAGAGTGAGATACACACAGTGAGATACACAGAGTGAGATACACACAGTGAGATACACAGAGTGAGATACACACAGTGAGATACACACAGTGAGATACACAGACTGAGATACACACAGTGAGATACACAGAGTGAGATGCACACAGTGAGATACACACAGTGAGATACACAGAGTGAGGAACACAGAGTGAGATACACACAGTGAGATACACAGAGTGAGATACACAGAGTGAGATACACACAGTGAGATACACACAGTGAGATACACAGAGTGAGATACACAATGTGAGATACACACAGTGAGATACACAGAGTGAGATACACAGAGTGAGATACACACAGTGAGATACACAGAGTGAGATACACACAGTGAGATACACAGAGTGAGATACACAGAGTGAGATACACACAGTGAGATACACAGAGTGAGATACACACAGTGAGATACACACAGTGAGATACACACAGTGAGATACACAGAGTGAGATACACACAGTGATATACACAGGGTGAGATACACACAGTGAGATACACAGAGTGAGATACACACAGTGAGATACACACAGTGAGATACACACAGTGAATACACACAGTGAGATACACATTGAGATACACAGTGAGATACACACAGTGAGATACGCAGAGGGAGATACACACAGTGAGATACACAGAGTGAGATACACACAGTGAGATACACAGAGTGAGATACTCACAGTGAGATACACACAGTGAGATACACACAGTGAGATACACAGAGTGAGATACACACAGTGAGATACACACCGTGAGATACACACAGTGAGATACACACAGAGTGAGATACACACAGAGTGAGATACACACAGAGTGAGATACACACAGTGAGATACACAGAGTGAGATACACACAGTGAGATACAAAGAGTGAGATACACACAATGAATACACACATTGAGATACACAGTGAGATACACACAGTGAGATACACACAGTGAGATACACAGAGTGAGATACACAGATTGAGATACACAGTGAGATACACACAGAGTGAGATACACAGAGTCAGATACACACAGTGAGATACACAGTGAAATACACACAGTGAGATACACAGAGTGAGATACACAGGTTGAGATACACACAGTGAGATACACAGAGTGAGATACACACAGTGAGATACACACAGTGAGATACACACAGTGAATACACACAGTGAGATACACATTGAGATACACAGTGAGATACACACAGTGAGATACGCAGAGGGAGATACACACAGTGAGATACACAGAGTGAGATACACACAGTGAGATACACAGAGTGAGATACACACAGTGAGATACACACAGTGAGATACACACAGTGAGATACACAGAGTGAGATACACACAGTGAGATACACACAGTGAGATACACACAGAGTGAGATACACACAGAGTGAGATACACACAGAGTGAGATACACACAGTGAGATACACAGAGTGAGATACACACAGTGAGATACAAAGAGTGAGATACACAGAATGAATACACACATTGAGATACACAGTGAGATACACACAGTGAGATACACACAGTGAGATACACAGAGTGAGATACACAGAGTGAGATACACAGAGTGAGATACACAGTGAGATACACACAGAGTGAGATACACAGAGTGAGATACACAGTGAGATACACAGTGAATACACACAGTGAGATACACAGAGTGAGATACACAGAGTGAGATACACACAGTGAGATACACAGAGTGAGATACACAGAGTGAGATACACAGAGTGAGATACACACAGTGAGATGCCCACAGTGAGATACACACAGTGAGATACACAGTGAGATACACACAGTGAGATACACAGAGTGAGATACACTGAGTGAGATACACAGAATGAGATACACAGAGTGAGATACACAGAGTGAGATACACACAGAGTGAGATACACAGAGAGTGAGATACACACAGTGAGATACACAGAGTGAGATACACACAGAGTGAGATACACAGAGTGAGATACACACAGAGTGAGATACACAGAGTGAGATACACACAGTGAGATACACAGAGTGAGATACACACAGTGAGATACACAGAGTGAGATACACAGTGAGATACACACAGTGAGATACACACAGTGAGATACACAGTGAGATACACACAGTGAGATACTAGAGTGCGATACACACAGTGAGATACACAGAGTGAGATACACAGAGTGAGATACACACAGTGAGATACACACAGTGAGATGTACAGTGAGATACACGCAGTGAGATACACACAGTGAGATACACACAGTGAGATACACACAGTGAGATACACAAAGTGAGATACACAGAGTGAGATACACACCGTGAGATACACAGAGTGAGATACACACAGTGAGATACACAGAATGAGATACACACAGTGAGATACACACATTGAGATACACAGAGTGAGATACACACAGAGTGAGATACACACAGAGTGAGATACACACAGAGTGAGATACACACAGTGAGATACACAGAGTGAGATACACCGAGTGAGATACACACAGAGTGAGATACACAGAGTGAGATACACACAGTGAGATACACAGAGTGAGATACACAGTGAGATACACACGGTGAGATACACACAGTGAGATACACAGTGAGATACACACAGTGAGATACACACAGTGAGATACACAGAGTGAGATACACACAGTGAGATACACAGAGTGAGATACACACAGTGAGATACACAGAATGAGATATACACAGTGAGATACACACAGTGAGATACACAGAGTGAGATACACAGTGAGATACACACAGTGAGATACACACAGTGAGATGCACAGTGAGATACACACAGTGAGATACACAGAGTGAGATACACAGAGTGCGATACACACAGTGAGATACAGACAGTGAGATACACACAGTGAGATACACAGTGAGATACACACAGTGAGATACACACAGTGAGATACACACAGTGAGATACACACAGTGAGATACACACATTGAGATACACAGAGTGAGATACACACAGTGAGATACACAGAGTGAGATACAGAGAGTGAGATACACACAGTGAGATACAGAGAGTGAGATACACACAGTGAGATACACACAGTGAGATACAGAGAGTGAGATACACACAGTGAGATACAGAGAGTGAGATGCACAGAGTGAGATACACAGAGTGAGATACACAGAGGGAGATACACACAGTGAGATACACACAGAGTGAGTTACACAGAGTGAGATACACACAGTGAGATACACAGAGTGAGATACACACAGAGTGAGATACACACAGTGAGATACACACAGTGAGATACAGAGAGTGAGATACACACAGTGAGATACAAAGAGTGAGATACGCAGAGTGAGATACACAGAGGGAGATACACACAGTGAGATACACACAGAGTGAGTTACACAGAGTGAGATACACACAGTGAGATACACAGAGTGAGATACACACAGTGAGATACACAGAGTGAGATACACACAGTGAGATACACAGAGTGAGATACACAGACTGAGATACACACAGTGAGATACACAGAGTGAGATACACACAGTGAGATACACACAGTGAGATACACAGAGTGAGATACACAGAGTGAGATACACACAGTGAGATACACAGAGTGAGATACACAGAGTGAGATACACAGAGTGAGATACACACAGTGAGATACACAGAGTGAGATACACAGAGTGAGATACACACAGTGAGATACACAGAGTGAGATACACACAGTGAGATACACAGAGTGAGATACACACAGTGAGATACACACAGTGAGATACACAGAGTGAGATACACACAGTGAGATACACAGAGTGAGATGCACACAGTGAGATACACACAGTGAGATACACAGAGTGAGGAACACAGAGTGAGATACACACAGTGAGATACACAGAGTGAGATACACAGAGTGAGATACACACAGTGAGATACACACAGTGAGATACACAGAGTGAGATACACAATGTGAGATACACACAGTGAGATACACAGAGTGAGATACACAGAGTGAGATACACACAGTGAGATACACAGAGTGAGATACACACAGTGAGATACACAGAGTGAGATACACAGAGTGAGATACACACAGTGAGATACACAGAGTGAGATACACACAGTGAGATACACACAGTGAGATACACAGAGTGAGATACACACAGTGAGATACACAGGGTGAGATACACACAGTGAGATACACAGAGTGAGATACACACAGTGAGATACACACAGTGAGATACACACAGTGAATACACACAGTGAGATACACATTGAGATACACAGTGAGATACACACAGTGAGATACGCAGAGGGAGATACACACAGTGAGATACACAGAGTGAGATACACACAGTGAGATACACAGAGTGAGATACTCACAGTGAGATACACACAGTGAGATACACACAGTGAGATACACAGAGTGAGATACACACAGTGAGATACACACCGTGAGATACACACAGTGAGATACACACAGAGTGAGATACACACAGAGTGAGATACACACAGAGTGAGATACACACAGTGAGATACACAGAGTGAGATACACACAGTGAGATACAAAGAGTGAGATACACACAATGAATACACACATTGAGATACACAGTGAGATACACACAGTGAGATACACACAGTGAGATACACAGAGTGAGATACACAGATTGAGATACACAGTGAGATACACACAGAGTGAGATACACAGAGTGAGATACACACAGTGAGATACACAGTGAAATACACACAGTGAGATACACAGAGTGAGATACACAGGTTGAGATACACACAGTGAGATACACAGAGTGAGATACACACAGTGAGATACACACAGTGAGATACACACAGTGAATACACACAGTGAGATACACATTGAGATACACAGTGAGATACACACAGTGAGATACGCAGAGGGAGATACACACAGTGAGATACACAGAGTGAGATACACACAGTGAGATACACAGAGTGAGATACACACAGTGAGATACACACAGTGAGATACACACAGTGAGATACACACAGTGAGATACACACAGTGAGATACACACAGTGAGATACACACAGAGTGAGATACACACAGAGTGAGATACACACAGAGTGAGATACACACAGTGAGATACACAGAGTGAGATACACACAGTGAGATACAAAGAGTGAGATACACAGAATGAATACACACATTGAGATACACAGTGAGATACACACAGTGAGATACACACAGTGAGATACACAGAGTGAGATACACAGAGTGAGATACACAGAGTGAGATACACAGTGAGATACACACAGAGTGAGATACACAGAGTGAGATACACAGTGAGATACACAGTGAATACACACAGTGAGATACACAGAGTGAGATACACAGAGTGAGATACACACAGTGAGATACACAGAGTGAGATACACAGAGTGAGATACACAGAGTGAGATACACACAGTGAGATGCCCACAGTGAGATACACACAGTGAGATACACAGTGAGATACACACAGTGAGATACACAGAGTGAGATACACTGAGTGAGATACACAGAATGAGATACACAGAGTGAGATACACAGAGTGAGATACACACAGAGTGAGATACACAGAGAGTGAGATACACACAGTGAGATACACAGAGTGAGATACACACAGAGTGAGATACACAGAGTGAGATACACACAGAGTGAGATACACAGAGTGAGATACACACAGTGAGATACACAGAGTGAGATACACACAGTGAGATACACAGAGTGAGATACACAGTGAGATACACACAGTGAGATACACACAGTGAGATACACAGTGAGATACACACAGTGAGATACTAGAGTGCGATACACACAGTGAGATACACAGAGTGAGATACACAGAGTGAGATACACACAGTGAGATACACACAGTGAGATGTACAGTGAGATACACGCAGTGAGATACACACAGTGAGATACACACAGTGAGATACACACAGTGAGATACACAAAGTGAGATACACAGAGTGAGATACACACCGTGAGATACACAGAGTGAGATACACACAGTGAGATACACAGAATGAGATACACACAGTGAGATACACACATTGAGATACACAGAGTGAGATACACACAGAGTGAGATACACACAGAGTGAGATACACACAGAGTGAGATACACACAGTGAGATACACAGAGTGAGATACACCGAGTGAGATACACACAGAGTGAGATACACAGAGTGAGATACACACAGTGAGATACACAGAGTGAGATACACAGTGAGATACACACGGTGAGATACACACAGTGAGATACACAGTGAGATACACACAGTGAGATACACACAGTGAGATACACAGAGTGAGATACACACAGTGAGATACACAGAGTGAGATACACACAGTGAGATACACAGAATGAGATATACACAGTGAGATACACACAGTGAGATACACAGAGTGAGATACACAGTGAGATACACACAGTGAGATACACACAGTGAGATACACAGTGAGATACACACAGTGAGATACACACAGTGAGATACACAGAGTGCGATACACACAGTGAGATACAGACAGTGAGATACACACAGTGAGATACACAGTGAGATACACACAGTGAGATACACACAGTGAGATACACACAGTGAGATACACACAGTGAGATACACACATTGAGATACACAGAGTGAGATACACACAGTGAGATACACAGAGTGAGATACAGAGAGTGAGATACACACAGTGAGATACAGAGAGTGAGATACACACAGTGAGATACACACAGTGAGATACAGAGAGTGAGATACACACAGTGAGATACAGAGAGTGAGATGCACAGAGTGAGATACACAGAGTGAGATACACAGAGGGAGATACACACAGTGAGATACACACAGAGTGAGTTACACAGAGTGAGATACACACAGTGAGATACACAGAGTGAGATACACACAGAGTGAGATACACACAGTGAGATACACACAGTGAGATACAGAGAGTGAGATACACACAGTGAGATACAGAGAGTGAGATACGCAGAGTGAGATACACAGAGGGAGATACACACAGTGAGATACACACAGAGTGAGTTACACAGAGTGAGATACACACAGTGAGATACACAGAGTGAGATACACACAATGAGATACACACAGTGAGATACACAGAGTGAGATACACAGAGTGAGATACACACAGTGAGATACACAGAGTGAGATACACAGAGTGAGATACACAGAGTGAGATACACACAGTGAGATACACAGAGTGAGATACACAGAGTGAGATACACACAGTGAGATACACAGAGTGAGATACACACAGTGAGATACACAGAGTGAGATACACACAGTGAGATACACACAGTGAGATACACAGAGTGAGATACACACAGTGAGATACACAGAGTGAGATGCACACAGTGAGATACACACAGTGAGATACACAGAGTGAGGAACACAGAGTGAGATACACACAGTGAGATACACAGAGTGAGATACACAGAGTGAGATACACACAGTGAGATACACACAGTGAGATACACAGAGTGAGATACACAATGTGAGATACACACAGTGAGATACACAGAGTGAGATACACAGAGTGAGATACACACAGTGAGATACACAGAGTGAGATACACACAGTGAGATACACAGAGTGAGATACACAGAGTGAGATACACACAGTGAGATACACAGAGTGAGATACACACAGTGAGATACACACAGTGAGATACACACAGTGAGATACACAGAGTGAGATACACACAGTGAGATACACAGGGTGAGA
The DNA here is from genome assembly GCA_030390025.1 of Squalus acanthias. NCBI lineage: Eukaryota > Metazoa > Chordata > Chondrichthyes > Squaliformes > Squalidae > Squalus > Squalus acanthias. Next base: position 1,912,565 of record JASTWF010000038.1, read on the forward strand.
TACACACAGTGAGATACACAGAGTGAGATACACACAGTGAGATACACACAGTGAGATACACACAGTGAATACACACAGTGAGATACACATTGAGATACACAGTGAGATACACACAGTGAGATACGCAGAGGGAGATACACACAGTGAGATACACAGAGTGAGATACACACAGTGAGATACACAGAGTGAGATACTCACAGTGAGATACACACAGTGAGATACACACAGTGAGATACACACCGTGAGATACACACAGTGAGATACACACAGAGTGAGATACACACAGAGTGAGATACACACAGAGTGAGATACACACAGTGAGATACACAGAGTGAGATACACACAGTGAGATACAAAGAGTGAGATACACACAATGAATACACACATTGAGATACACAGTGAGATACACACAGTGAGATACACACAGTGAGATACACAGAGTGAGATACACAGATTGAGATACACAGTGAGATACACACAGAGTGAGATACACAGAGTGAGATACACACAGTGAGATACACAGTGAAATACACACAGTGAGATACACAGAGTGAGATACACACAGTGAGATACACACAGTGAGATACACAGAGTGAGATACACAGAGTGAGATACACAGAGTGAGATACACACAGTGAGATGCCCACAGTGAGATACACACAGTGAGATACACAGTGAGATACACACAGTGAATACACACAGTGAGATACACAGAGTGAGAGACACACAGTCAGATACACATTGTGAGATAAACAGAGTGCGATACACACAGTGAGATACACACAGTGAGATACACAGCGTGAGGTACACACAGTAAGATACACAGTGAGATACACACAGTGAGATACACAGAGTGAGATACACAGAGTGAGATACACACAGTGAGATACACAGAGTGAGATACACACAGTGAGATACACACAGTGAATACACACAGTGAGATACACGGAGTGAGAGACACACAGTCAGATACACATTGTGAGATAAACAGAGTGCGATACACACAGTGAGATACACAGAGTGAGATACACAGAGTGAGATACACACAGTGAGATGCACAGTGAGATACACACAGTGAGATACACAGTGTGAGATACACACAGTGAGATACACAGAGTGAGATACACACCGTGAGATACACAGAGTGAGATACACACAGTGAGATACACAGAATGAGATACACACAGTGAGATACACACATTGAGATACACAGAGTGAGATACACACAGAGTGAGATACACACAGAGTGAGATACACACAGAGTGAGATACACAGAGTGAGATACACAGATTGCGATACACACAGTGAGATACACAGAGTGAGATACACACAGTGAGATTCACACAGAGTGAGTTACACAGAGTGAGATACACACAGTGAGATACACAGAGTGAGATACACACAGAGTGAGATACACACAGTGAGATACACACAGTGAGATACACACAGTGAGATACAGAGAGTGAGATACACACAGTGAGATACAGAGAGTGAGATACACAGAGTGAGATACACAGAGTGAGATACACAGAGGGAGATACACACAGTGAGATACACACAGAGTGAGATACACAGAGTGAGATACACACAGTGAGATACACAGAGTGAGATACACACAATGAGATACACACAGTGAGATACACAGAGTGAGATACACAGAGTGAGATACACACAGTGAGATACACACAGTGAGATACACAGAATGAGATACACACAGTGAGATACACACAGTGAGATACACACAGTGAGATACACACAGTGAGATACACAGAGTGAGATACACAAAGTGAGATACACAGAGTGAGATACACACCTTGAGATACACAGAGTGAGATACACACAGTGAGATACACAGAATGAGATACACACAGTGAGATACACACATTGAGATACACAGAGTGAGATACACACAGAGTGAGATACACACAGAGTGAGATACACACAGAGTGAGATACACACAGTGAGATACACAGAGTGAGATACACCGAGTGAGATACACACAGAGTGAGATACACAGAGTGAGATACACACAGTGAGATACACAGAGTGAGATACACAGTGAGATACACACGGTGAGATACACACAGTGAGATACACAGTGAGATACACACAGTGAGATACACACAGTGAGATACACAGAGTGAGATACACACAGTGAGATACACAGAGTGAGATACACACAGTGAGATACACAGAATGAGATATACACAGTGAGATACACACAGTGAGATACACAGAGTGAGATACACAGTGAGATACACACAGTGAGATACACACAGTGAGATACACAGTGAGATACACACAGTGAGATACACAGAGTGAGATACACAGAGTGCGATACACACAGTGAGATACAGACAGTGAGATACACACAGTGAGATACACAGTGAGATACACACAGTGAGATACACACAGTGAGATACACACAGTGAGATACACACAGTGAGATACACACATTGAGATACACAGAGTGAGATACACACAGTGAGATACACAGAGTGAGATACAGAGAGTGAGATACACACAGTGAGATACAGAGAGTGAGATACACACAGTGAGATACACACAGTGAGATACAGAGAGTGAGATACACACAGTGAGATACAGAGAGTGAGATGCACAGAGTGAGATACACAGAGTGAGATACACAGAGGGAGATACACACAGTGAGATACACACAGAGTGAGTTACACAGAGTGAGATACACACAGTGAGATACACAGAGTGAGATACACACAGAGTGAGATACACACAGTGAGATACACACAGTGAGATACAGAGAGTGAGATACACACAGTGAGATACAGAGAGTGAGATACGCAGAGTGAGATACACAGAGGGAGATACACACAGTGAGATACACACAGAGTGAGTTACACAGAGTGAGATACACACAGTGAGATACACAGAGTGAGATACACACAATGAGATACACACAGTGAGATACACAGAGTGAGATACACAGAGTGAGATACACACAGTGAGATACACAGAGTGAGATACACAGAGTGAGATACACAGAGTGAGATACACACAGTGAGATACACAGAGTGAGATACACAGAGTGAGATACACACAGTGAGATACACAGAGTGAGATACACACAGTGAGATACACAGAGTGAGATACACACAGTGAGATACACACAGTGAGATACACAGAGTGAGATACACACAGTGAGATACACAGAGTGAGATGCACACAGTGAGATACACACAGTGAGATACACAGAGTGAGGAACACAGAGTGAGATACACACAGTGAGATACACAGAGTGAGATACACAGAGTGAGATACACACAGTGAGATACACACAGTGAGATACACAGAGTGAGATACACAATGTGAGATACACACAGTGAGATACACAGAGTGAGATACACAGAGTGAGATACACACAGTGAGATACACAGAGTGAGATACACACAGTGAGATACACAGAGTGAGATACACAGAGTGAGATACACACAGTGAGATACACAGAGTGAGATACACACAGTGAGATACACACAGTGAGATACACACAGTGAGATACACAGAGTGAGATACACACAGTGAGATACACAGGGTGAGATACACACAGTGAGATACACAGAGTGAGATACACACAGTGAGATACACACAGTGAGATACACACAGTGAATACACACAGTGAGATACACATTGAGATACACAGTGAGATACACACAGTGAGATACGCAGAGGGAGATACACACAGTGAGATACACAGAGTGAGATACACACAGTGAGATACACAGAGTGAGATACTCACAGTGAGATACACACAGTGAGATACACACAGTGAGATACACAGAGTGAGATACACACAGTGAGATACACACCGTGAGATACACACAGTGAGATACACACAGAGTGAGATACACACAGAGTGAGATACACACAGAGTGAGATACACACAGTGAGATACACAGAGTGAGATACACACAGTGAGATACAAAGAGTGAGATACACACAATGAATACACACATTGAGATACACAGTGAGATACACACAGTGAGATACACACAGTGAGATACACAGAGTGAGATACACAGATTGAGATACACAGTGAGATACACACAGAGTGAGATACACAGAGTGAGATACACACAGTGAGATACACAGTGAAATACACACAGTGAGATACACAGAGTGAGATACACACAGTGAGATACACACAGTGAGATACACAGAGTGAGATACACAGAGTGAGATACACAGAGTGAGATACACACAGTGAGATGCCCACAGTGAGATACACACAGTGAGATACACAGTGAGATACACACAGTGAATACACACAGTGAGATACACAGAGTGAGAGACACACAGTCAGATACACATTGTGAGATAAACAGAGTGCGATACACACAGTGAGATACACACAGTGAGATACACAGCGTGAGGTACACACAGTAAGATACACAGTGAGATACACACAGTGAGATACACAGAGTGAGATACACAGAGTGAGATACACACAGTGAGATACACAGAGTGAGATACACACAGTGAGATACACACAGTGAATACACACAGTGAGATACACGGAGTGAGAGACACACAGTCAGATACACATTGTGAGATAAACAGAGTGCGATACACACAGTGAGATACACAGAGTGAGATACACAGAGTGAGATACACACAGTGAGATGCACAGTGAGATACACACAGTGAGATACACAGTGTGAGATACACACAGTGAGATACACAGAGTGAGATACACACCGTGAGATACACAGAGTGAGATACACACAGTGAGATACACAGAATGAGATACACACAGTGAGATACACACATTGAGATACACAGAGTGAGATACACACAGAGTGAGATACACACAGAGTGAGATACACACAGAGTGAGATACACAGAGTGAGATACACAGATTGCGATACACACAGTGAGATACACAGAGTGAGATACACACAGTGAGATTCACACAGAGTGAGTTACACAGAGTGAGATACACACAGTGAGATACACAGAGTGAGATACACACAGAGTGAGATACACACAGTGAGATACACACAGTGAGATACACACAGTGAGATACAGAGAGTGAGATACACACAGTGAGATACAGAGAGTGAGATACACAGAGTGAGATACACAGAGTGAGATACACAGAGGGAGATACACACAGTGAGATACACACAGAGTGAGATACACAGAGTGAGATACACAGAGTGAGATACACAGAGTGAGATACACACAATGAGATACACACAGTGAGATACACAGAGTGAGATACACAGAGTGAGATACACACAGTGAGATACACACAGTGAGATACACAGAATGAGATACACACAGTGAGATACACACAGTGAGATACACAGAGTGAGATACACAGAGTGAGATACACACAGTGAGATACACAGAGTGAGATACACAGAGTGAGATACACACAGTGAGATACACAGAGTGAGATGCACACAGTGAGATACACACAGTGAGATACACACAGTGAGATACAGAGAGTGAGATACAGAGAGTGAGATACACACAGTGAGATACACACAGTGAGATACACATTGTGAGATACACAGAGTGAGATACACACAGTGAGATACACAGAGTGAGATACACAGAGTGAGATACACACAGTGAGATACACAGAGTGAGATACACAATGTGAGATACACACAGTGAGATACACAGAGTGAGATACACACAGTGAGATACACAGAGTGAGATACACAGAGTGAGATACACAGAGTGAGATACACAGAGTGAGATACACACAGTGAGATACACAGAGTGAGATACACACAGTGAGATACACAGAGTGAGATACAGAGAGTGAGATACACACAGTGAGATACAGAGAGTGAGATACACACAGTGAGATACACACAGTGAGATACAGAGAGTGAGATACACACAGTGAGATACAGAGAGTGAGATGCACAGAGTGAGATACACAGAGTGAGATACACAGAGGGAGATACACACAGTGAGATACACACAGAGTGAGTTACACAGAGTGAGATACACACAGTGAGATACACAGAGTGAGATACACACAGAGTGAGATACACACAGTGAGATACACACAGTGAGATACAGAGAGTGAGATACACACAGTGAGATACAGAGAGTGAGATACGCAGAGTGAGATACACAGAGGGAGATACACACAGTGAGATACACACAGAGTGAGTTACACAGAGTGAGATACACACAGTGAGATACACAGAGTGAGATACACACAATGAGATACACACAGTGAGATACACAGAGTGAGATACACAGAGTGAGATACACACAGTGAGATACACAGAGTGAGATACACAGAGTGAGATACACAGAGTGAGATACACACAGTGAGATACACAGAGTGAGATACACAGAGTGAGATACACACAGTGAGATACACAGAGTGAGATACACACAGTGAGATACACAGAGTGAGATACACACAGTGAGATACACACAGTGAGATACACAGAGTGAGATACACACAGTGAGATACACAGAGTGAGATGCACACAGTGAGATACACACAGTGAGATACACAGAGTGAGGAACACAGAGTGAGATACACACAGTGAGATACACAGAGTGAGATACACAGAGTGAGATACACACAGTGAGATACACACAGTGAGATACACAGAGTGAGATACACAATGTGAGATACACACAGTGAGATACACAGAGTGAGATACACAGAGTGAGATACACACAGTGAGATACACAGAGTGAGATACACACAGTGAGATACACAGAGTGAGATACACAGAGTGAGATACACACAGTGAGATACACAGAGTGAGATACACACAGTGAGATACACACAGTGAGATACACACAGTGAGATACACAGAGTGAGATACACACAGTGAGATACACAGAGTGAGATACACACAGTGAGATACACAGAGTGAGATACACACAGTGAGATACACACAGTGAGATACACACAGTGAATACACACAGTGAGATACACATTGAGATACACAGTGAGATACACACAGTGAGATACGCAGAGGGAGATACACACAGTGAGATACACAGAGTGAGATACACACAGTGAGATACACAGAGTGAGATACTCACAGTGAGATACACACAGTGAGATACACACAGTGAGATACACAGAGTGAGATACACACAGTGAGATACACACCGTGAGATACACACAGTGAGATACACACAGAGTGAGATACACACAGAGTGAGATACACACAGAGTGAGATACACACAGTGAGATACACAGAGTGAGATACACACAGTGAGATACAAAGAGTGAGATACACACAATGAATACACACATTGAGATACACAGTGAGATACACACAGTGAGATACACACAGTGAGATACACAGAGTGAGATACACAGATTGAGATACACAGTGAGATACACACAGAGTGAGATACACAGAGTGAGATACACACAGTGAGATACACAGTGAAATACACACAGTGAGATACACAGAGTGAGATACACACAGTGAGATACACACAGTGAGATACACAGAGTGAGATACACAGAGTGAGATACACAGAGTGAGATACACACAGTGAGATGCCCACAGTGAGATACACACAGTGAGATACACAGTGAGATACACACAGTGAATACACACAGTGAGATACACAGAGTGAGAGACACACAGTCAGATACACATTGTGAGATAAACAGAGTGCGATACACACAGTGAGATACACACAGTGAGATACACAGCGTGAGGTACACACAGTAAGATACACAGTGAGATACACACAGTGAGATACACAGAGTGAGATACACAGAGTGAGATACACACAGTGAGATACACAGAGTGAGATACACACAGTGAGATACACACAGTGAATACACACAGTGAGATACACGGAGTGAGAGACACACAGTCAGATACACATTGTGAGATAAACAGAGTGCGATACACACAGTGAGATACACAGAGTGAGATACACAGAGTGAGATACACACAGTGAGATGCACAGTGAGATACACACAGTGAGATACACAGTGTGAGATACACACAGTGAGATACACAGAGTGAGATACACACCGTGAGATACACAGAGTGAGATACACACAGTGAGATACACAGAATGAGATACACACAGTGAGATACACACATTGAGATACACAGAGTGAGATACACACAGAGTGAGATACACACAGAGTGAGATACACACAGAGTGAGATACACAGAGTGAGATACACAGATTGCGATACACACAGTGAGATACACAGAGTGAGATACACACAGTGAGATTCACACAGAGTGAGTTACACAGAGTGAGATACACACAGTGAGATACACAGAGTGAGATACACACAGAGTGAGATACACACAGTGAGATACACACAGTGAGATACACACAGTGAGATACAGAGAGTGAGATACACACAGTGAGATACAGAGAGTGAGATACACAGAGTGAGATACACAGAGTGAGATACACAGAGGGAGATACACACAGTGAGATACACACAGAGTGAGATACACAGAGTGAGATACACAGAGTGAGATACACAGAGTGAGATACACACAATGAGATACACACAGTGAGATACACAGAGTGAGATACACAGAGTGAGATACACACAGTGAGATACACACAGTGAGATACACAGAATGAGATACACACAGTGAGATACACACAGTGAGATACACAGAGTGAGATACACAGAGTGAGATACACACAGTGAGATACACAGAGTGAGATACACAGAGTGAGATACACACAGTGAGATACACAGAGTGAGATGCACACAGTGAGATACACACAGTGAGATACACACAGTGAGATACAGAGAGTGAGATACAGAGAGTGAGATACACACAGTGAGATACACACAGTGAGATACACATTGTGAGATACACAGAGTGAGATACACACAGTGAGATACACAGAGTGAGATACACAGAGTGAGATACACACAGTGAGATACACAGAGTGAGATACACAATGTGAGATACACACAGTGAGATACACAGAGTGAGATACACACAGTGAGATACACAGAGTGAGATACACAGAGTGAGATACACAGAGTGAGATACACAGAGTGAGATACACACAGTGAGATACACAGAGTGAGATACACACAGTGAGATACACACAGTGAGATACACAGAGTGAGATACACACAGTGAGATACACACAGATTGAGATACACACAGTGAGATATACAGAGTGAGATACACACAGTGAGATACACACAGTGAGATACACACAGAGGGAGATACACAGAGTGAGATACACACAGTGTGACACACAGTGAGATACACAGAGTGAGATACACACAGTGAGATACACACAGTGAGATACACAGAGTGAGATACACAGAGTGAGATACACACTGTGAGATACACAGAGTGAGATACACAGAGTGAGATACACACAGTGAGATACACAGAGTGAGATGCACACAGTGAGATACACACAGTGAGATACACACAGTGAGATACAGAGAGTGAGATACAGAGAGTGAGATACACACAGTGAGATACACACAGTGAGATACACATTGTGAGATACACAGAGTGAGATACACACAGTGAGATACACAGAGTGAGATACACAGAGTGAGATACACACAGTGAGATACACAGAGTGAGATACACAATGTGAGATACACACAGTGAGATACACAGAGTGAGATACACACAGTGAGATACACAGAGTGAGATACACACAGTGAGATACACAGAGTGAGATACACAGAGTGAGATACACACAGTGAGATACACAGAGTGAGATACACACAGTGAGATACACACAGTGAGATACACAGAGTGAGATACACACAGTGAGATACACACAGACTGAGATACACACAGTGAGATATACAGAGTGAGATACACACAGTGAGATACACACAGAGGGAGATACACAGAGTGAGATACACACAGTGTGACACACAGAGTGAGATACACACAGTGAGAAACACACAGTGAGATACACAGTGAGATACACAGTGAGATACACACAGTGAGATACACACAGAGAGATACACACAGTGAGATACACACAGTGAGATACACAGAGTGAGATACTCACAGTGAGATACACAGAGTGAGATACACACAGTGAGATACACAGAGTGAGATACACACAGTGAGATACACAGAGTGAGATACACACAGTGAGATACACAGAGTGAGATACACACAGTGAATACACAAAGTGAGATACACATTGAGATACACAGTGAGATACACACAGTGAGATACGCAGAGGGAGATACACACAGTGAGATACACAGAGTGAGATACACACAGTGAGATACGCAGAGTGAGATACACACAGTGAGATACACACAGTGAGATACACACAGTGAGATACACAGTGTGAGATACACACAGTGAGATACACACCGTGAGATACACACAGTGAGATACACACAGAGTGAGATACACACAGAGTGAGATACACACAGAGTGAGATACACACAGTGAGATACACAGAGTGAGATACACAGAGTGAGATACACACAGTGAGATACACAGAGTGAGATACACACAGTGAGATACACAGAGTGAGATACACAATGTGAGATACACACAGTGAGATACACAGAGTGAGATACACACAGTGAGATACACAGAGTGAGATACACACAGTGAGATACACAGAGTGAGATACACAGAGTGAGATACACACAGTGAGATACACAGAGTGAGATACACACAGTGAGATACACACAGTGAGATACACAGAGTGAGATACACACAGTGAGATACACACAGATTGAGATACACACAGTGAGATATACAGAGTGAGATACACACAGTGAGATACACACAGTGAGATACACACAGAGGGAGATACACAGAGTGAGATACACACAGTGTGACACACAGAGTGAGATACACACAGTGAGAAACACACAGTGAGATACACAGTGAGATACACAGTGAGATACACACAGTGAGATACACACAGAGAGATACACACAGTGAGATACACACAGTGAGATACACAGAGTGAGATACTCACAGTGAGATACACAGAGTGAGATACACACAGTGAGATACACAGAGTGAGATACACACAGTGAGATACACAGAGTGAGATACACACAGTGAGATACACAGAGTGAGATACACACAGTGAATACACACAGTGAGATACACATTGAGATACACAGTGAGATACACACAGTGAGATACGCAGAGGGAGATACACACAGTGAGATACACAGAGTGAGATACACACAGTGAGATACGCAGAGTGAGATACACACAGTGAGATACACACAGTGAGATACACACAGTGAGATACACACAGTGAGATACACAGTGTGAGATACACACAGTGAGATACACACCGTGAGATACACACAGTGAGATACACACAGAGTGAGATACACACAGAGTGAGATACACACAGAGTGAGATACACACAGTGAGATACACAGAGTGAGATACACACAATGAATACACACATTGAGATACACAGTGAGATACACACAGTGAGATACACACAGTGAGATACACACAGTGCGATACACACAGTGAGATACACAGAGTGAGATACACACAGTGAGATTCACACAGAGTGAGATACACAGAGTGAGATACACAGAATGAGATACACACAGTGAGATACACACAGTGAGATACACACAGTGAGATACACACAGTGAGATACACAGAGTGAGATACACAGAATGAGATACACAGAGTGAGATACACAGAGTGAGATACACACAGAGTGAGATACACAGAGAGTGAGATACACACAGTGAGATACACAGAGTGAGATACACACAGAGTGAGATACACAGAGTGAGATACACACAGTGAGATACGCAGAGGGAGATACACACAGTGAGATACACAGAGTGAGATACACACAGTGAGATACGCAGAGTGAGATACACACAGTGAGATACACACAGTGAGATACACACAGTGAGATACACACAGTGAGATACACAGTGTGAGATACACACAGTGAGATACACACCGTGAGATACACACAGTGAGATACACACAGAGTGAGATACACACAGAGTGAGATACACACAGAGTGAGATACACACAGTGAGATACACAGAGTGAGATACACACAATGAATACACACATTGAGATACACAGTGAGATACACACAGTGAGATACACACAGTGAGATACACACAGTGCGATACACACAGTGAGATACACAGAGTGAGATACACACAGTGAGATTCACACAGAGTGAGATACACAGAGTGAGATACACAGAATGAGATACACACAGTGAGATACACACAGTGAGATACACACAGTGAGATACACACAGTGAGATACACAGAGTGAGATACACAGAATGAGATACACAGAGTGAGATACACAGAGTGAGATACACACAGAGTGAGATACACAGAGAGTGAGATACACACAGTGAGATACACAGAGTGAGATACACACAGAGTGAGATACACACAGTGAGATACACAGAGTGAGATACACAGAGTGAGATACACACAGTGAGATACACACAGAGTGAGATACACAGAGAGTGAGATACACACAGTGAGATACACAGAGTGAGATACACACAGAGTGAGATACACAGAGTGAGATACACACAGTGAGATACACAGAGTGAGATACACACAATGAATACACACATTGAGATACACAGTGAGATACACACAGTGAGATACACACAGTGAGATACACACAGTGCGATACACACAGTGAGATACACAGAGTGAGATACACACAGTGAGATTCACACAGAGTGAGATACACAGAGTGAGATACACAGAATGAGATACACACAGTGAGATACACACAGTGAGATACACACAGTGAGATACACACAGTGAGATACACAGAGTGAGATACACAGAATGAGATACACAGAGTGAGATACACAGAGTGAGATACACACAGAGTGAGATACACAGAGAGTGAGATACACACAGTGAGATACACAGAGTGAGATACACACAGAGTGAGATACACAGAGTGAGATACACACAGTGAGATACGCAGAGGGAGATACACACAGTGAGATACACAGAGTGAGATACACACAGTGAGATACGCAGAGTGAGATACACACAGTGAGATACACACAGTGAGATACACACAGTGAGATACACACAGTGAGATACACAGTGCGAGATACACACAGTGAGATACACACCGTGAGATACACACAGTGAGATACACACAGAGTGAGATACACACAGAGTGAGATACACACAGAGTGAGATACACACAGTGAGATACACAGAGTGAGATACACACAATGAATACACACATTGAGATACACAGTGAGATACACACAGTGAGATACACACAGTGAGATACACACAGTGCGATACACACAGTGAGATACACAGAGTGAGATACACACAGTGAGATTCACACAGAGTGAGATACACAGAGTGAGATACACAGAATGAGATACACACAGTGAGATACACACAGTGAGATACACACAGTGAGATACACACAGTGAGATACACAGAGTGAGATACACAGAATGAGATACACAGAGTGAGATACACAGAGTGAGATACACACAGAGTGAGATACACAGAGAGTGAGATACACACAGTGAGATACACAGAGTGAGATACACACAGAGTGAGATACACACAGTGAGATACACAGAGTGAGATACACAGAGTGAGATACACACAGTGAGATACACAGAGTGAGATACACACAGTGAGATACACACAGTGAGATACACAGAGTGAGATACACACAGTGAGATACACACAGATTGAGATACACACAGTGAGATATACAGAGTGAGATACACACAGTGAGATACACACAGTGAGATACACACAGAGGGAGATACACAGAGTGAGATACACACAGTGTGACACACAGAGTGAGATACACACAGTGAGAAACACACAGTGAGATACACAGTGAGATACACAGTGAGATACACACAGTGAGATACACACAGAGAGATACACACAGTGAGATACACACAGTGAGATACACAGAGTGAGATACTCACAGTGAGATACACAGAGTGAGATACACACAGTGAGATACACAGAGTGAGATACACACAGTGAGATACACAGAGTGAGATACACACAGTGAGATACACAGAGTGAGATACACACAGTGAATACACACAGTGAGATATACATTGAGATACACAGTGAGATACACACAGTGAGATACGCAGAGGGAGATACACACAGTGAGATACACAGAGTGAGATACACACAGTGAGATACGCAGAGTGAGATACACACAGTGAGATACACACAGTGAGATACACACAGTGAGATACACACAGTGAGATACACAGTGTGAGATACACACAGTGAGATACACACCGTGAGATACACACAGTGAGATACACACAGAGTGAGATACACACAGAGTGAGATACACACAGAGTGAGATACACACAGTGAGATACACAGAGTGAGATACACACAATGAATACACACATTGAGATACACAGTGAGATACACACAGTGAGATACACACAGTGAGATACACACAGTGCGATACACACAGTGAGATACACAGAGTGAGATACACACAGTGAGATTCACACAGAGTGAGATACACAGAGTGAGATACACAGAATGAGATACACACAGTGAGATACACACAGTGAGATACACACAGTGAGATACACACAGTGAGATACACAGAGTGAGATACACAGAATGAGATACACAGAGTGAGATACACAGAGTGAGATACACACAGAGTGAGATACACAGAGAGTGAGATACACACAGTGAGATACACAGAGTGAGATACACACAGAGTGAGATACACAGAGTGAGATACACACAGTGAGATACGCAGAGGGAGATACACACAGTGAGATACACAGAGTGAGATACACACAGTGAGATACGCAGAGTGAGATATACACAGTGAGATACACACAGTGAGATACACACAGTGAGATACACACGGTGAGATACACAGTGTGAGATACACACAGTGAGATACACACCGTGAGATACACACAGTGAGATACACACAGAGTGAGATACACACAGAGTGAGATACACACAGAGTGAGATACACACAGTGAGATACACAGAGTGAGATACACACAATGAATACACACATTGAGATACACAGTGAGATACACACAGTGAGATACACACAGTGAGATACACACAGTGCGATACACACAGTGAGATACACAGAGTGAGATACACACAGTGAGATTCACACAGAGTGAGATACACAGAGTGAGATACACAGAATGAGATACACACAGTGAGATACACACAGTGAGATACACACAGTGAGATACACACAGTGAGATACACAGAGTGAGATACACAGAATGAGATACACAGAGTGAGATACACAGAGTGAGATACACACAGAGTGAGATACACAGAGAGTGAGATACACACAGTGAGATACACAGAGTGAGATACACACAGAGTGAGATACACAGAGTGACATACACACAGAGTGAGATACACACAGAGTGAGATACACACAGTGAGATACACAGAGTGAGATACACACAGTGAGATACACAGAGTGAGATACACAGTGAGATACACACAGTGAGATACACACAGTGAGATACACAGTGAGATACACACAGTGAGATACACAGAGTGAGATACACAGAGTGCGATACACACAGTGAGATACACAGAGTGAGATGCACACAGTGAGATACACACAGTGAGATACACACAGTGAGATACACAGAGTGAGATACAGAGAGTGAGATACACACAGTGAGATACACAGAGTGAGATACACATTGTGAGATACACAGAGTGAGATACACACAGTGAGATACACAGAGTGAGATACACAGAGTGAGATACACAGAGTGAGATACACACAGTGAGATACACAGAGTGAGATACACAATGTGAGACACACACAGTGAGATACACAGAGTGAGATACACACAGTGAGATACACAGAGTGAGATACACACAGTGAGATACACAGAGTGAGATACACAGAGTGAGATACACACAGTGAGATACACAGAGTGAGATACACACAGTGAGATACACACAGTGAGATACACAGAGTGAGATACACACAGTGAGATACACACAGTGAGATACACACAGAGGGAGATACACAGAGTGAGATACACACAGTGTGACACACAGAGTGAGATACACACAGTGAGAAACACACAGTGAGATACACAGTGAGATACACAGTGAGATACACACAGTGAGATACACACAGTGAGATACACAGAGTGAGATACTCACAGTGAGATACACAGAGTGAGATACACACAGTGAGATACACAGAGTGAGATACACACAGTGAGATACACAGAGTGAGATACACACAGTGAGATACACAGAGTGAGATACACACAGTGAGATACACAGAGTGAGATACACACAGTGAATACACACAGTGAGATACACATTGAGATACACAGTGAGATACACACAGTGAGATACGCAGAGGGAGATACACACAGTGAGATACACAGAGTGAGATACACACAGTGAGATACGCAGAGTGAGATACACACAGAGTGAGATACACACAGAGTGAGATACACACAGAGTGAGATACACAGAGTGAGATACACAGAGTGCGATACACACAGTGAGATACACAGAGTGAGATACACACAGTGAGATTCACACAGAGTGAGATGCACACAGTGAGATACACACAGTGAGATACACACATTGAGATACACAGAGTGAGATACACACAGAGTGAGATACACACAGAGTGAGATACACACAGTGAGATACACAGCGTGAGATACACAGTGAGATATACACAGTGAGATACACACAGTGAGATACACAGTGAGATACACACAGTGAGATACACAGAGTGAGATACTCACAGTGAGATACACAGAGTGAGATACACACAGTGAGATACACAGAGTGAGATACACAGAGTGAGATACTCACAGTGAGATACACAGAGTGAGATACACACAGTGAGATACACAGAGTGAGATACACACAGAGATACACAGAGTGAGATACACACAGTGAGATACACAGAGTGAGATACACACAGTGAATACACACAGTGAGATACACATTGAGATACACAGTGAGATACACACAGTGAGATACGCAGAGGGAGATACACACAGTGAGATACACAGAGTGAGATACACACAGTGAGATACGCAGAGTGAGATACACACAGTGAGATACACACAGTGAGATACACAGTGTGAGATACACACAGTGAGATACACACCGTGAGATACACACAGTGAGATACACACAGAGAGAGATACACACAGAGTGAGATACACACAGAGTGAGATACACACAGTGAGATACACAGAATGAGATACACACAGTGAGATACAAAGAGTGAGATACACACAATGAATACACACATTGAGATACACAGTGAGATACACACAGTGAGATACACACAGTGAGATACACACAGTGAGATACACAGAGTGAGATACACAGAGTGAGATACACAGTGAGATACACACAGCGTGAGATACACAGAGTGAGATACACACAGTGAGATACACAGTGAGATACACACACTGAGATACACAGAGTGAGATACACACAGTTAGATACACAGAGTGAGATACACACAGTGAGATACGCAGAGTGAGATACACACAGTGAGATACACACAGTGAGATACACACAGTGAGATACACAGTGTGAGATACACACAGTGAGATACACACCGTGAGATACACACAGTGAGATACACACAGAGTGAGATACACACAGAGTGAGATACACACAGAGTGAGATACACACAGTGAGATACACAGAGTGAGATACACACAGTGAGATACAAAGAGTGAGATACACACAATGAATACACACATTGAGATACACAGTGAGATACACACAGTGAGATACACACAGTGAGATACACACAGTGCGATACACACAGTGAGATACACAGAGTGAGATACACACAGTGAGATTCACACAGAGTGAGATACACAGAGTGAGATACACAGAATGAGATACACACAGTGAGATACACACAGTGAGATACACACAGTGAGATACACACAGTGAGATACACAGAGTGAGATACACAGAATGAGATACACAGAGTGAGATACACAGAGTGAGATACACAGAGTGAGATACACAGAGAGTGAGATACACACAGTGAGATACACAGAGTGAGATACACACAGAGTGAGATACACAGAGTGAGATACACACAGAGTGAGATACACAGAGTGAGATACACACAGTGAGATACACAGAGTGAGATACACACAGTGAGATACACAGAGTGAGATACACACTGAGATACACACAGTGAGATACACACAGTGAGATACACAGTGAGATACACACAGTGAGATACACAGAGTGAGATACTAGAGTGCGATACACACAGTGAGATACACAGAGTGAGATACAGAGAGTGAGATACACACAGTGAGATACAGAGAGTGAGATACACACAGTGAGATACACACAGTGAGATACAGAGAGTGAGATACACAGAGTGAGATACACAGAGTGAGATACACAGAGTGAGATACACAGAGGGAGATACACACAGTGAGATACACACAGAGTGAGTTACACAGAGTGAGATACACACAGTGAGATACACAGAGTGAGATACACACACAGTGAGATACACACAGTGAGAGACACACAGTGAGATACACACAGTGAGATACAGAGAGTGAGATACACACAGTGAGATACAGAGAGTGAGATACACAGAGTGAGATACACAGAGTGAGATACACAGAGGGAGATACACACAGTGAGATACACACAGAGTGAGTTACACAGAGTGAGATACACACAGTGAGATACACAGAGTGAGATACACACAATGAGATACACACAGTGAGATACACAGAGTGAGATACACAGAGTGAGATACACACAGTGAGATACACAGAGTGAGATACACACAGTGAGATACACACAGTGAGATACACAGAGTGAGATACACAGAGTGAGATACACACAGTGAGATGCACACAGTGAGATACACAGAGTGAGATACACACAGTGAGATACACAGAGTGAGATGCACACAGTGAGATACACACAGTGAGATACACAGAGTGAGATACAGAGAGTGAGATACACACAGTGAGATACACAGAGTGAGATACACATTGTGAGATACACAGAGTGAGATACACACAGTGAGATACACAGAGTGAGATACACAGAGTGAGATACACACAGTGAGATACACACAGTGAGATACACAGAGTGAGATACACAATGTGAGATACACACAGTGAGATACACAGAGTGAGATACACACAGTGAGATACACAGAGTGAGATACACACGGTGAGATACACAGAGTGAGATACACAGAGTGAGATACACACAGTGAGATACACAGAGTGAGATACACACAGTGAGATACACACAGTGAGATACACACAGTGAGATACACAGAGTGAGATACACACAGTGAGATACACACAGATTGAGATACACACAGTGAGATATACAGAGTGAGATACACACAGTGAGATACACACAGTGAGATACACACAGAGGGAGATACACAGAGTGAGATACACACAGTGTGACACACAGAGTGAGATACACACAGTGAGAAACACACAGTGAGATACACAGTGAGATACACAGTGAGATACACACAGTGAGATACACACAGAGAGATACACAGAGTGAGATATACACAGTGAGATACACAGAGTGAGATACTCACAGTGAGATACACAGAGTGAGATACACACAGTGAGATACACAGAGTGAGATACACACAGTGAGATACACAGAGTGAGATACACACAGTGAGATACACAGAGTGAGATACACACAGTGAGATACACAGAGTGAGATACACACAGTGAGATTCACACAGAGTGAGATACACACAGTGAGATACACACAGTGAGATACACACATTGAGATACACAGAGTGAGATACACACAGAGTGAGATACACACAGAGTGAGATACACACAGTGAGTTACACAGAGTGAGATACACAGTGAGATATACACAGTGAGATACACACAGTGAGATACACAGTGAGATACACACAGTGAGATACACAGAGTGAGATACTCACAGTGAGATACACAGAGTGAGATCCACACAGTGAGATACACACAGTGTGATACACACAGTGAGATACACACAGTGAGATACACACAGTGAGATACACAGAGTGAGATACACACAGTGAATACACACAGTGAGATACACATTGAGATACACAGTGAGATACACACAGTGAGATACGCAGAGGGAGATACACACAGTGAGATACACAGAGTGAGATACACACAGTGAGATACACAGAGTGAGATACACACAGTGAGATACAAAGAGTGAGATACACACAATGAATACACACATTGAGATACACAGTGAGATACACACAGTGAGATACACACAGTGAGATACACACAGTGCGATACACACAGTGAGATACACAGAGTGAGATACACACAGTGAGATTCACACAGAGTGAGATACACAGAGTGAGATACACAGAATGAGATACACACAGTGAGATACACACAGTGAGATACACACAGTGAGATACACACAGTGAGATACACAGAGTGAGATACACAGAATGAGATACACAGAGTGAGATACACAGAGTGAGATACACACAGAGTGAGATACACAGAGAGTGAGATACACACAGTGAGATACACAGAGTGAGATACACACAGAGTGAGATACACAGAGTAAGATACACACAGAGTGAGATACACACAGAGTGAGATACACACAGTGAGATACACAGAGTGAGATACACACAGTGAGATACACAGAGTGAGATACACAGTGAGATGCACACAGTGAGATACACACAGTGAGATACACAGTGAGATACACACAGTGAGATACACAGAGTGAGATACACAGAGTGAGATACACACAGTGAGATACACAGAGTGAGATGCACACAGTGAGATACACACAGTGAGATACACACAGTGAGATACACAGAGTGAGATACAGAGAGTGAGATACACACAGTGAGATACACAGAGTGAGATACACATTGTGAGATACACAGAGTGAGATACACACAGTGAGATACACAGAGTGAGATACACAGAGTGAGATACACACAGTGAGATACACACAGTGAGATACACAGAGTGAGATACACACAGTGAGATACACAGAGTGAGATACACACAGTGAGATACACACAGTGAGATACACAGAGTGAGATACACACAGTGAGATACACACAGTGAGATACACAGAGTGAGATACACACAGTGAGATACACACAGATTGAGATACACACAGTGAGATATACAGAGTGAGATACACACAGTGAGATACACACAGTGAGATACACACAGAGGGAGATACACAGAGTGAGATACACACAGTGTGACACACAGAGTGAGATACACACAGTGAGAAACACACAGTGAGATACACAGTGAGATACACAGTGAGATACACACAGTGAGATACACACAGTGAGATACACAGAGTGAGATACTCACAGTGAGATACACAGAGTGAGATACACACAGTGAGATACACAGAGTGAGATACACACAGTGAGATACACAGAGTGAGATACACACAGTGAGATACACAGAGTGAGATACACACAGTGAGATACACAGAGTGAGATACACACAGTGAATACACACAGTGAGATACACATTGAGATACACAGTGAGATACACACAGTGAGATACGCAGAGGGAGATACACACAGTGAGATACACAGAGTGAGATACACACAGTGAGATACGCAGAGTGAGATACACACAGAGTGAGATACACACAGAGTGAGATACACACAGAGTGAGATACACAGAGTGAGATACACAGAGTGCGATACACACAGTGAGATACACAGAGTGAGATACACACAGTGAGATTCACACAGAGTGAGATGCACACAGTGAGATACACACAGTGAGATACACACATTGAGATACACAGAGTGAGATACACACAGAGTGAGATACACACAGAGTGAGATACACACAGTGAGATACGCAGCGTGAGATACACAGTGAGATATACACAGTGAGATACACACAGTGAGATACACAGTGAGATACACACAGTGAGATACACAGAGTGAGATACTCACAGTGAGATACACAGAGTGAGATACACACAGTGAGATACACAGAGTGAGATACACAGAGTGAGATACTCACAGTGAGATACACAGAGTGAGATACACACAGTGAGATACACAGAGTGAGATACACACAGTGATACACAGAGTGAGATACACACAGTGAGATACACAGAGTGAGATACACACAGTGAATACACATAGTGAGATACACATTGAGATACACAGTGAGATACACACAGTGAGATACGCAGAGGGAGATACACACAGTGAGATACACAGAGTGAGATACACACAGTGAGATACGCAGAGTGAGATACACACAGTGAGATACACACAGTGAGATACACAGTGTGAGATACACACAGTGAGATACACACCGTGAGATACACACAGTGAGATACACACAGAGTGAGATACACACAGAGTGAGATACACACAGAGTGAGATACACACAGTGAGATACACAGAATGAGATACACACAGTGAGATACAAAGAGTGAGATACACACAATGAATACACACATTGAGATACACAGTGAGATACACACAGTGAGATACACACAGTGAGATACACAGAGTG
Organism: Squalus acanthias; assembly: GCA_030390025.1. Taxonomy (NCBI): domain Eukaryota; kingdom Metazoa; phylum Chordata; class Chondrichthyes; order Squaliformes; family Squalidae; genus Squalus; species Squalus acanthias. The sequence goes on from JASTWF010000038.1 coordinate 1,935,137, forward strand.
AGATACACAGAGTGAGATACACAGTGAGATACACACAGCGTGAGATACACAGAGTGAGATACACACAGTGAGATACACAGTGAGATACACACACTGAGATACACAGAGTGAGATACACACAGTTAGATACACAGAGTGAGATACACACAGTGAGATACGCAGAGTGAGATACACACAGTGAGATACACACCGTGAGATACACACAGTGAGATACACACAGAGTGAGATACACACAGAGTGAGATACACACAGAGTGAGATACACACAGTGAGATACACAGAGTGAGATACACACAGTGAGATACAAAGAGTGAGATACACACAATGAATACACACATTGAGATACACAGTGAGATACACACAGTGAGATACACACAGTGAGATACACACAGTGCGATACACACAGTGAGATACACACAGTGAGATACACACAGTGAGATTCACACAGAGTGAGATACACAGAGTGAGATACACAGAATGAGATACACACAGTGAGATACACACAGTGAGATGCACACAGTGAGATACACACAGTGAGATACACACAGTGAGATACACAGAGTGAGATACAGAGAGTGAGATACACACAGTGAGATACACAGAGTGAGATACACATTGTGAGATACACAGAGTGAGATACACACAGTGAGATACACAGAGTGAGATACACAGAGTGAGATACACACAGTGAGATACACAGTGAGATACACACAGTGAGATACACAGAGTGAGATACTCACAGTGAGATACACAGAGTGAGATCCACACAGTGAGATACACACAGTGTGATACACACAGTGAGATACACACAGTGAGATACACACAGTGAGATACACAGAGTGAGATACACACAGTGAATACACACAGTGAGATACACATTGAGATACACAGTGAGATACACACAGTGAGATACGCAGAGGGAGATACACACAGTGAGATACACAGAGTGAGATACACACAGTGAGATACACAGAGTGAGATACACACAGTGAGATACAAAGAGTGAGATACACACAATGAATACACACATTGAGATACACAGTGAGATACACACAGTGAGATACACACAGTGAGATACACACAGTGCGATACACACAGTGAGATACACAGAGTGAGATACACACAGTGAGATTCACACAGAGTGAGATACACAGAGTGAGATACACAGAATGAGATACACACAGTGAGATACACACAGTGAGATACACACAGTGAGATACACACAGTGAGATACACAGAGTGAGATACACAGAATGAGATACACAGAGTGAGATACACAGAGTGAGATACACACAGAGTGAGATACACAGAGAGTGAGATACACACAGTGAGATACACAGAGTGAGATACACACAGAGTGAGATACACAGAGTAAGATACACACAGAGTGAGATACACACAGAGTGAGATACACACAGTGAGATACACAGAGTGAGATACACACAGTGAGATACACAGAGTGAGATACACAGTGAGATGCACACAGTGAGATACACACAGTGAGATACACAGTGAGATACACACAGTGAGATACACAGAGTGAGATACACAGAGTGAGATACACACAGTGAGATACACAGAGTGAGATGCACACAGTGAGATACACACAGTGAGATACACACAGTGAGATACACAGAGTGAGATACAGAGAGTGAGATACACACAGTGAGATACACAGAGTGAGATACACATTGTGAGATACACAGAGTGAGATACACACAGTGAGATACACAGAGTGAGATACACAGAGTGAGATACACACAGTGAGATACACACAGTGAGATACACAGAGTGAGATACACACAGTGAGATACACAGAGTGAGATACACACAGTGAGATACACACAGTGAGATACACAGAGTGAGATACACACAGTGAGATACACACAGTGAGATACACAGAGTGAGATACACACAGTGAGATACACACAGATTGAGATACACACAGTGAGATATACAGAGTGAGATACACACAGTGAGATACACACAGTGAGATACACACAGAGGGAGATACACAGAGTGAGATACACACAGTGTGACACACAGAGTGAGATACACACAGTGAGAAACACACAGTGAGATACACAGTGAGATACACAGTGAGATACACACAGTGAGATACACACAGTGAGATACACAGAGTGAGATACTCACAGTGAGATACACAGAGTGAGATACACACAGTGAGATACACAGAGTGAGATACACACAGTGAGATACACAGAGTGAGATACACACAGTGAGATACACAGAGTGAGATACACACAGTGAGATACACAGAGTGAGATACACACAGTGAATACACACAGTGAGATACACATTGAGATACACAGTGAGATACACACAGTGAGATACGCAGAGGGAGATACACACAGTGAGATACACAGAGTGAGATACACACAGTGAGATACGCAGAGTGAGATACACACAGAGTGAGATACACACAGAGTGAGATACACACAGAGTGAGATACACAGAGTGAGATACACAGAGTGCGATACACACAGTGAGATACACAGAGTGAGATACACACAGTGAGATTCACACAGAGTGAGATGCACACAGTGAGATACACACAGTGAGATACACACATTGAGATACACAGAGTGAGATACACACAGAGTGAGATACACACAGAGTGAGATACACACAGTGAGATACGCAGCGTGAGATACACAGTGAGATATACACAGTGAGATACACACAGTGAGATACACAGTGAGATACACACAGTGAGATACACAGAGTGAGATACTCACAGTGAGATACACAGAGTGAGATACACACAGTGAGATACACAGAGTGAGATACACAGAGTGAGATACTCACAGTGAGATACACAGAGTGAGATACACACAGTGAGATACACAGAGTGAGATACACACAGTGATACACAGAGTGAGATACACACAGTGAGATACACAGAGTGAGATACACACAGTGAATACACATAGTGAGATACACATTGAGATACACAGTGAGATACACACAGTGAGATACGCAGAGGGAGATACACACAGTGAGATACACAGAGTGAGATACACACAGTGAGATACGCAGAGTGAGATACACACAGTGAGATACACACAGTGAGATACACAGTGTGAGATACACACAGTGAGATACACACCGTGAGATACACACAGTGAGATACACACAGAGTGAGATACACACAGAGTGAGATACACACAGAGTGAGATACACACAGTGAGATACACAGAATGAGATACACACAGTGAGATACAAAGAGTGAGATACACACAATGAATACACACATTGAGATACACAGTGAGATACACACAGTGAGATACACACAGTGAGATACACAGAGTGAGATACACAGAGTGAGATACACAGTGAGATACACACAGCGTGAGATACACAGAGTGAGATACACACAGTGAGATACACAGTGAGATACACACACTGAGATACACAGAGTGAGATACACACAGTTAGATACACAGAGTGAGATACACACAGTGAGATACGCAGAGTGAGATACACACAGTGAGATACACACCGTGAGATACACACAGTGAGATACACACAGAGTGAGATACACACAGAGTGAGATACACACAGAGTGAGATACACACAGTGAGATACACAGAGTGAGATACACACAGTGAGATACAAAGAGTGAGATACACACAATGAATACACACATTGAGATACACAGTGAGATACACACAGTGAGATACACACAGTGAGATACACACAGTGCGATACACACAGTGAGATACACACAGTGAGATACACACAGTGAGATTCACACAGAGTGAGATACACAGAGTGAGATACACAGAATGAGATACACACAGTGAGATACACACAGTGAGATGCACACAGTGAGATACACACAGTGAGATACACACAGTGAGATACACAGAGTGAGATACAGAGAGTGAGATACACACAGTGAGATACACAGAGTGAGATACACATTGTGAGATACACAGAGTGAGATACACACAGTGAGATACACAGAGTGAGATACACAGAGTGAGATACACACAGTGAGATACACACAGTGAGATACACAGAGTGAGATACACAATGTGAGACACACACAGTGAGATACACACAGTGAGATACACACAGTGAGATACACAGAGTGAGATACACACAGTGAGATACACAGAGTGAGATACACAGAGTGAGATACACACAGTGAGATACACAGAGTGAGATACACACAGTGAGATACACACAGTGAGATACACAGAGTGAGATACACACAGTGAGATACACACAGATTGAGATACACACAGTGAGATATACAGAGTGAGATACACACAGTGAGATACACACAGTGAGATACACACAGAGGGAGATACACAGAGTGAGATACACACAGTGTGACACACAGAGTGAGATACACACAGTGAGAAACACACAGTGAGATACACAGTGAGATACACAGTGAGATACACACAGTGAGATACACACAGTGAGATACACAGAGTGAGATACTCACAGTGAGATACACAGAGTGAGATACACACAGTGAGATACACAGAGTGAGATACACACAGTGAGATACACAGAGTGAGATACACACAGTGAGATACACAGAGTGAGATACACACAGTGAGATACACAGAGTGAGATACACACAGTGAATACACACAGTGAGATACACATTGAGATACACAGTGAGATACACACAGTGAGATACGCAGAGGGAGATACACACAGTGAGATACACAGAGTGAGATACACACAGTGAGATACGCAGAGTGAGATACACACAGAGTGAGATACACACAGAGTGAGATACACACAGAGTGAGATACACAGAGTGAGATACACAGAGTGCGATACACACAGTGAGATACACAGAGTGAGATACACACAGTGAGATTCACACAGAGTGAGATGCACACAGTGAGATACACACAGTGAGATACACACATTGAGATACACAGAGTGAGATACACACAGAGTGAGATACACACAGAGTGAGATACACACAGTGAGATACACAGCGTGAGATACACAGTGAGATATACACAGTGAGATACACACAGTGAGATACACAGTGAGATACACACAGTGAGATACACAGAGTGAGATACTCACAGTGAGATACACAGAGTGAGATACACACAGTGAGATACACAGAGTGAGATACACAGAGTGAGATACTCACAGTGAGATACACAGAGTGAGATACACACAGTGAGATACACAGAGTGAGATACACACAGTGATACACAGAGTGAGATACACACAGTGAGATACACAGAGTGAGATACACACAGTGAATACACATAGTGAGATACACATTGAGATACACAGTGAGATACACACAGTGAGATACGCAGAGGGAGATACACACAGTGAGATACACAGAGTGAGATACACACAGTGAGATACGCAGAGTGAGATACACACAGTGAGATACACACAGTGAGATACACAGTGTGAGATACACACAGTGAGATACACACCGTGAGATACACACAGTGAGATACACACAGAGTGAGATACACACAGAGTGAGATACACACAGAGTGAGATACACACAGTGAGATACACAGAATGAGATACACACAGTGAGATACAAAGAGTGAGATACACACAATGAATACACACATTGAGATACACAGTGAGATACACACAGTGAGATACACACAGTGAGATACACAGAGTGAGATACACAGAGTGAGATACACAGAGTGAGATACACAGTGAGATACACACAGCGTGAGATACACAGAGTGAGATACACACAGTGAGATACACAGTGAGATACACACACTGAGATACACAGAGTGAGATACACACAGTTAGATACACAGAGTGAGATACACACAGTGAGATACGCAGAGTGAGATACACACAGTGAGATACACACAGTGAGATACACACAGTGAGATACACAGTGTGAGATACACACAGTGAGATACACACCGTGAGATACACACAGTGAGATACACACAGAGTGAGATACACACAGAGTGAGATACACACAGAGTGAGATACACGCAGTGAGATACACAGAGTGAGATACACACAGTGAGATACAAAGAGTGAGATACACACAATGAATACACACATTGAGATACACAGTGAGATACACACAGTGAGATACACACAGTGAGATACACACAGTGCGATACACACAGTGAGATACACAGAGTGAGATACACACAGTGAGATTCACACAGAGTGAGATACACAGAGTGAGATACACAGAATGAGATACACACAGTGAGATACACACAGTGAGATACACACAGTGAGATACACACAGTGAGATACACAGAGTGAGATACACAGAATGAGATAAACAGAGTGAGATACACAGAGTGAGATACACAGAGTGAGATACACAGAGAGTGAGATACACACAGTGAGATACACAGAGTGAGATACACACAGAGTGAGATACACAGAGTGAGATACACACAGAGTGAGATACACAGAGTGAGATACACACAGTGAGATACATAGAGTGAGATACACACAGTGAGATACACAGAGTGAGATACACAGTGAGATACACACAGTGAGATACACACAGTGAGATACACAGTGAGATACACACAGTGAGATACACAGAGTGAGATACTAGAGTGCGATACACACAGTGAGATACACAGAGTGAGATACAGAGAGTGAGATACACACAGTGAGATACAGAGAGTGAGATACACACAGTGAGATACACACAGTGAGATACAGAGAGTGAGATACACAGAGTGAGATACACAGAGTGAGATACACAGAGTGAGATACACAGAGGGAGATACACACAGTGAGATACACACAGAGTGAGTTACACAGAGTGAGATACACACAGTGAGATACACAGAGTGAGATACACACAGAGTGAGATACACACAGTGAGATACACACAGTGAGATACACACAGTGAGATACAGAGAGTGAGATACACACAGTGAGATACAGAGAGTGAGATACACAGAGTGAGATACACAGAGTGAGATACACAGAGGGAGATACACACAGTGAGATACACACAGAGTGAGTTAGACAGAGTGAGATACACACAGTGAGATACACAGAGTGAGATACACACAATGAGATACACACAGTGAGATACACAGAGTGAGATACACCGAGTGAGATACACACAGTGAGATACACACAGTGAGATACACAGAGTGAGATACACACAGTGAGATACACACAGTGAGATACACAGAGTGAGATACACAGAGTGAGATACACACAGTGAGATACACAGAGTGAGATACACAGAGTGAGATACACACAGTGAGATACACAGAGTGAGATGCACACAGTGAGATACACACAGTGAGATACACACAGTGAGATACACAGAGTGAGATACAGAGAGTGAGATACACACAGTGAGATACACAGAGTGAGATACACATTGTGAGATACACAGAGTGGGATACACACAGTGAGATACACAGAGTGAGATACACAGAGTGAGATACACACAGTGAGATACACACAGTGAGATACACAGAGTGAGATACACAATGTGAGATACACACAGTGAGATACACAGAGTGAGATACACACAGTGAGATACACAGAGTGAGATACACACGGTGAGATACACAGAGTGAGATACACAGAGTGAGATACACACAGTGAGATACACAGAGTGAGATACACACAGTGAGATACACACAGTGAGATACACAGAGTGAGATACACACAGTGAGATACACACAGATTGAGATACACACAGTGAGATATACAGAGTGAGATACACACAGTGAGATACACACAGTGAGATACACACAGAGGGAGATACACAGAGTGAGATACACACAGTGTGACACACAGAGTGAGATACACACAGTGAGAAACACACAGTGAGATACACAGTGAGATACACAGTGAGATACACACAGTGAGATACACACAGAGAGATACACAGAGTGAGATACACACAGTGAGATACACAGAGTGAGATACTCACAGTGAGATACACAGAGTGAGATACACAGTGAGATACACAGAGTGAGATACACACAGTGAGATACACAGAGTGAGATACACACAGTGAGATACAGAGTGAGATACACACAGTGAGATACACAGAGTGAGATACACACAGTGAGATTCACACAGAGTGAGATACACACAGTGAGATACACACAGTGAGATACACACATTGAGATACACAGAGTGAGATACACACAGAGTGAGATACACACAGAGTGAGATACACACAGTGAGTTACACAGAGTGAGATACACAGTGAGATATACACAGTGAGATACACACAGTGAGATACACAGTGAGATACACACAGTGAGATACACAGAGTGAGATACTCACAGTGAGATACACAGAGTGAGATACACACAGTGAGATACACAGAGTGAGATACACACAGTGAGATACACAGAGTGAGATACACACAGTGAGATACACAGAGTGAGATACACACAGTGAATACACACAGTGAGATACACATTGAGATACACAGTGAGATACACACAGTGAGATACGCAGAGGGAGATACACACAGTGAGATACACAGAGTGAGATACACACAGTGAGATACGCAGAGTGAGATACACACAGTGAGATACACACAGTGAGATACACAGTGTGAGATACACACAGTGAGATACACACCGTGAGATACACACAGTGAGATACACACAGAGTGAGATACACACAGAGTGAGATACACACAGAGTGAGATACACACAGTGAGATACACAGAGTGAGATACACACAGTGAGATACAAAGAGTGAGATACACACAATGAATACACACATTGAGATACACAGTGAGATACACACAGTGAGATACACACAGTGAGATACACAGAGTGAGATACACAGAGTGAGATACACAGAGTGAGATACACAGTGAGATACACACAGCGTGAGATACACAGAGTGAGATACACACAGTGAGATACACAGTGAGATACACACACTGAGATGCACAGAGTGAGATACACACAGTTAGATACACAGAGTGAGATACACACAGTGAGATACGCAGAGTGAGATACACACAGAGTGAGATACACACAGAGTGAGATACACACAGAGTGAGATACACAGAGTGAGATACACAGAGTGCGATACACACAGTGAGATACACAGAGTGAGATACACACAGTGAGATTCACACAGAGTGAGATGCACACAGTGAGATACACACAGTGAGATACACACATTGAGATACACAGAGTGAGATACACACAGAGTGAGATACACACAGAGTGAGATACACACAGTGAGATACACAGCGTGAGATACACAGTGAGATATACACAGTGAGATACACACAGTGAGATACACAGTGAGATACACACAGTGAGATACACAGAGTGAGATACTCACAGTGAGATACACAGAGTGAGATACACACAGTGAGATACACAGAGTGAGATACACAGAGTGAGATACTCACAGTGAGATACACAGAGTGAGATACACACAGTGAGATACACAGAGTGAGATACACACAGTGATACACAGAGTGAGATACACACAGTGAGATACACAGAGTGAGATACACACAGAGAATACACATAGTGAGATACACATTGAGATACACAGTGAGATACACACAGTGAGATACGCAGAGGGAGATACACACAGTGAGATACACAGAGTGAGATACACACAGTGAGATACGCAGAGTGAGATACACACAGTGAGATACACACAGTGAGATACACAGTGTGAGATACACACAGTGAGATACACACCGTGAGATACACACAGTGAGATACACACAGAGTGAGATACACACAGAGTGAGATACACACAGAGTGAGATACACACAGTGAGATACACAGAATGAGATACACACAGTGAGATACAAAGAGTGAGATACACACAATGAATACACACATTGAGATACACAGTGAGATACACACAGTGAGATACACACAGTGAGATACACAGAGTGAGATACACAGAGTGAGATACACAGAGTGAGATACACAGTGAGATACACACAGCGTGAGATACACAGAGTGAGATACACACAGTGAGATACACAGTGAGATACACACACTGAGATACACAGAGTGAGATACACACAGTTAGATACACAGAGTGAGATACACACAGTGAGATACGCAGAGTGAGATACACACAGTGAGATACACACAGTGAGATACACACAGTGAGATACACAGTGTGAGATACACACAGTGAGATACACACCGTGAGATACACACAGTGAGATACACACAGAGTGAGATACACACAGAGTGAGATACACACAGAGTGAGATACACGCAGTGAGATACACAGAGTGAGATACACACAGTGAGATACAAAGAGTGAGATACACACAATGAATACACACATTGAGATACACAGTGAGATACACACAGTGAGATACACACAGTGAGATACACACAGTGCGATACACACAGTGAGATACACAGAGTGAGATACACACAGTGAGATTCACACAGAGTGAGATACACAGAGTGAGATACACAGAATGAGATACACACAGTGAGATACACACAGTGAGATACACACAGTGAGATACACACAGTGAGATACACAGAGTGAGATACACAGAATGAGATAAACAGAGTGAGATACACAGAGTGAGATACACAGAGTGAGATACACAGAGAGTGAGATACACACAGTGAGATACACAGAGTGAGATACACACAGAGTGAGATACACAGAGTGAGATACACACAGAGTGAGATACACAGAGTGAGATACACACAGTGAGATACATAGAGTGAGATACACACAGTGAGATACACAGAGTGAGATACACAGTGAGATACACACAGTGAGATACACACAGTGAGATACACAGTGAGATACACACAGTGAGATACACAGAGTGAGATACTAGAGTGCGATACACACAGTGAGATACACAGAGTGAGATACAGAGAGTGAGATACACACAGTGAGATACAGAGAGTGAGATACACACAGTGAGATACACACAGTGAGATACAGAGAGTGAGATACACAGAGTGAGATACACAGAGTGAGATACACAGAGTGAGATACACAGAGGGAGATACACACAGTGAGATACACACAGAGTGAGTTACACAGAGTGAGATACACACAGTGAGATACACAGAGTGAGATACACACAGAGTGAGATACACACAGTGAGATACACACAGTGAGATACACACAGTGAGATACAGAGAGTGAGATACACACAGTGAGATACAGAGAGTGAGATACACAGAGTGAGATACAAAGAGTGAGATACACAGAGTGAGATACACACAGTGAGATACACACAGAGTGAGTTAGACAGAGTGAGATACACACAGTGAGATACACAGAGTGAGATACACACAATGAGATACACACAGTGAGATACACAGAGTGAGATACACCGAGTGAGATACACACAGTGAGATACACACAGTGAGATACACAGAGTGAGATACACACAGTGAGATACACACAGTGAGATACACAGAGTGAGATACACAGAGTGAGATACACACAGTGAGATACACAGAGTGAGATACACAGAGTGAGATACACACAGTGAGATACACAGAGTGAGATGCACACAGTGAGATACACACAGTGAGATACACACAGTGAGATACACAGAGTGAGATACAGAGAGTGAGATACACACAGTGAGATACACAGAGTGAGATACACATTGTGAGATACACAGAGTGGATACACACAGTGAGATACACAGAGTGAGATACACAGAGTGAGATACACACAGTGAGATACACACAGTGAGATACACAGAGTGAGATACACAATGTGAGATACACACAGTGAGATACACAGAGTGAGATACACACAGTGAGATACACAGAGTGAGATACACACGGTGAGATACACAGAGTGAGATACACAGAGTGAGATACACACAGTGAGATACACAGAGTGAGATACACACAGTGAGATACACACAGTGAGATACACAGAGTGAGATACACACAGTGAGATACACACAGATTGAGATACACACAGTGAGATATACAGAGTGAGATACACACAGTGAGATACACACAGTGAGATACACACAGAGGGAGATACACAGAGTGAGATACACACAGTGTGACACACAGAGTGAGATACACACAGTGAGAAACACACAGTGAGATACACAGTGAGATACACAGTGAGATACACACAGTGAGATACACACAGAGAGATACACAGAGTGAGATACACACAGTGAGATACACAGAGTGAGATACTCACAGTGAGATACACAGAGTGAGATACACAGTGAGATACACAGAGTGAGATACACACAGTGAGATACAAAGAGTGAGATACACACAATGAATACACACATTGAGATACACAGTGAGATACACACAGTGAGATACACACAGTGAGATACACACAGTGCGATACACACAGTGAGATACACAGAGTGAGATACACACAGTGAGATTCACACAGAGTGAGATACACAGAGTGAGATACACAGAATGAGATACACACAGTGAGATACACACAGTGAGATACACACAGTGAGATACACAGAGTGAGATACACAGAATGAGATAAACAGAGTGAGATACACAGAGTGAGATACACAGAGTGAGATACACAGAGAGTGAGATACACACAGTGAGATACACAGAGTGAGATACACACAGAGTGAGATACACAGAGTGAGATACACACAGAGTGAGATACACAGAGTGAGATACACACAGTGAGATACATAGAGTGAGATACACACAGTGAGATACACAGAGTGAGATACACAGTGAGATACACACAGTGAGATACACACAGTGAGATACACAGTGAGATACACACAGTGAGATACACAGAGTGAGATACTAGAGTGCGATACACACAGTGAGATACACAGAGTGAGATACAGAGAGTGAGATACACACAGTGAGATACAGAGAGTGAGATACACACAGTGAGATACACACAGTGAGATACAGAGAGTGAGATACACAGAGTGAGATACACAGAGTGAGATACACAGAGTGAGATACACAGAGGGAGATACACACAGTGAGATACACACAGAGTGAGTTACACAGAGTGAGATACACACAGTGAGATACACAGAGTGAGATACACACAGAGTGAGATACACACAGTGAGATACACACAGTGAGATACACACAGTGAGATACAGAGAGTGAGATACACACAGTGAGATACAGAGAGTGAGATACACAGAGTGAGATACACAGAGTGAGATACACAGAGGGAGATACACACAGTGAGATACACACAGAGTGAGTTAGACAGAGTGAGATACACACAGTGAGATACACAGAGTGAGATACACACAATGAGATACACACAGTGAGATACACAGAGTGAGATACACCGAGTGAGATACACACAGTGAGATACACACAGTGAGATACACAGAGTGAGATACACACAGTGAGATACACACAGTGAGATACACAGAGTGAGATACACAGAGTGAGATACACACAGTGAGATACACAGAGTGAGATACACAGAGTGAGATACACACAGTGAGATACACAGAGTGAGATGCACACAGTGAGATACACACAGTGAGATACACACAGTGAGATACACAGAGTGAGATACAGAGAGTGAGATACACACAGTGAGATACACAGAGTGAGATACACATTGTGAGATACACAGAGTGGGATACACACAGTGAGATACACAGAGTGAGATACACAGAGTGAGATACACACAGTGAGATACACACAGTGAGATACACAGAGTGAGATACACAATGTGAGATACACACAGTGAGATACACAGAGTGAGATACACACAGTGAGATACACAGAGTGAGATACACACGGTGAGATACACAGAGTGAGATACACAGAGTGAGATACACACAGTGAGATACACAGAGTGAGATACACACAGTGAGATACACACAGTGAGATACACAGAGTGAGATACACACAGTGAGATACACACAGATTGAGATACACACAGTGAGATATACAGAGTGAGATACACACAGTGAGATACACACAGTGAGATACACACAGAGGGAGATACACAGAGTGAGATACACACAGTGTGACACACAGAGTGAGATACACACAGTGAGAAACACACAGTGAGATACACAGTGAGATACACAGTGAGATACACACAGTGAGATACACACAGAGAGATACACAGAGTGAGATACACACAGTGAGATACACAGAGTGAGATACTCACAGTGAGATACACAGAGTGAGATACACAGTGAGATACACAGAGTGAGATACACACAGTGAGATACACAGAGTGAGATACACACAGTGAGATACAGAGTGAGATACACACAGTGAGATACACAGAGTGAGATACACACAGTGAGATTCACACAGAGTGAGATACACACAGTGAGATACACACAGTGAGATACACACATTGAGATACACAGAGTGAGATACACACAGAGTGAGATACACACAGAGTGAGATACACACAGTGAGTTACACAGAGTGAGATACACAGTGAGATATACACAGTGAGATACACACAGTGAGATACACAGTGAGATACACACAGTGAGATACACAGAGTGAGATACTCACAGTGAGATACACAGAGTGAGATACACACAGTGAGATACACAGAGTGAGATACACACAGTGAGATACACAGAGTGAGATACACACAGTGAGATACACAGAGTGAGATACACACAGTGAATACACACAGTGAGATACACATTGAGATACACAGTGAGATACACACAGTGAGATACGCAGAGGGAGATACACACAGTGAGATACACAGAGTGAGATACACACAGTGAGATACGCAGAGTGAGATACACACAGTGAGATACACACAGTGAGATACACAGTGTGAGATACACACAGTGAGATACACACCGTGAGATACACACAGTGAGATACACACAGAGTGAGATACACACAGAGTGAGATACACACAGAGTGAGATACACACAGTGAGATACACAGAGTGAGATACACACAGTGAGATACAAAGAGTGAGATACACACAATGAATACACACATTGAGATACACAGTGAGATACACACAGTGAGATACACACAGTGAGATACACAGAGTGAGATACACAGAGTGAGATACACAGAGTGAGATACACAGTGAGATACACACAGCGTGAGATACACAGAGTGAGATACACACAGTGAGATACACAGTGAGATACACACACTGAGATGCACAGAGTGAGATACACACAGTTAGATACACAGAGTGAGATACACACAGTGAATACACACAGTGAGATACACATTGAGATACACAGTGAGATACACACAGTGAGATACGCAGAGGGAGATACACACAGTGAGATACACAGAGTGAGATACACACAGTGAGATACGCAGAGTGAGATACACACAGAGTGAGATACACACAGAGTGAGATACACACAGAGTGAGATACACAGAGTGAGATACACAGAGTGCGATACACACAGTGAGATACACAGAGTGAGATACACACAGTGAGATTCACACAGAGTGAGATGCACACAGTGAGATACACACAGTGAGATACACACATTGAGATACTCAGAGTGAGATACACACAGAGTGAGATACACACAGAGTGAGATACACACAGTGAGATACACAGCGTGAGATACACAGTGAGATATACACAGTGAGATACACACAGTGAGATACACAGTGAGATACACACAGTGAGATACACAGAGTGAGATACTCACAGTGAGATACACAGAGTGAGATACACACAGTGAGATACACAGAGTGAGATACACAGAGTGAGATACTCACAGTGAGATACACAGAGTGAGATACACACAGTGAGATACACAGAGTGAGATACACACAGTGATACACAGAGTGAGATACACACAGTGAGATACACAGAGTGAGATACACACAGTGAATACACATAGTGAGATACACATTGAGATACACAGTGAGATACACACAGTGAGATACGCAGAGGGAGATACACACAGTGAGATACACAGAGTGAGATACACACAGTGAGATACGCAGAGTGAGATACACACAGTGAGATACACACAGTGAGATACACAGTGTGAGATACACACAGTGAGATACACACCGTGAGATACACACAGTGAGATACACACAGAGTGAGATACACACAGAGTGAGATACACACAGAGTGAGATACACACAGTGAGATACACAGAATGAGATACACACAGTGAGATACAAAGAGTGAGATACACACAATGAATACACACATTGAGATACACAGTGAGATACACACAGTGAGATACACACAGTGAGATACACAGAGTGAGATACACAGAGTGAGATACACAGAGTGAGATACACAGTGAGATACACACAGCGTGAGATACACAGAGTGAGATACACACAGTGAGATACACAGTGAGATACACACACTGAGATACACAGAGTGAGATACACACAGTTAGATACACAGAGTGAGATACACACAGTGAGATACGCAGAGTGAGATACACACAGTGAGATACACACAGTGAGATACACACAGTGAGATACACAGTGTGAGATACACACAGTGAGATACACACCGTGAGATACACACAGTGAGATACACACAGAGTGAGATACACACAGAGTGAGATACACACAGAGTGAGATACACGCAGTGAGATACACAGAGTGAGATACACACAGTGAGATACAAAGAGTGAGATACACACAATGAATACACACATTGAGATACACAGTGAGATACACACAGTGAGATACACACAGTGAGATACACACAGTGCGATACACACAGTGAGATACACAGAGTGAGATACACACAGTGAGATTCACACAGAGTGAGATACACAGAGTGAGATACACAGAATGAGATACACACAGTGAGATACACACAGTGAGATACACACAGTGAGATACACACAGTGAGATACACAGAGTGAGATACACAGAATGAGATAAACAGAGTGAGATACACAGAGTGAGATACACAGAGTGAGATACACAGAGAGTGAGATACACACAGTGAGATACACAGAGTGAGATACACACAGAGTGAGATACACAGAGTGAGATACACACAGAGTGAGATACACAGAGTGAGATACACACAGTGAGATACATAGAGTGAGATACACACAGTGAGATACACAGAGTGAGATACACAGTGAGATACACACAGTGAGATACACACAGTGAGATACACAGTGAGATACACACAGTGAGATACACAGAGTGAGATACTAGAGTGCGATACACACAGTGAGATACACAGAGTGAGATACACACAGTGAGATACACACAGTGAGATACAGAGAGTGAGATACACAGAGTGAGATACACAGAGTGAGATACACAGAGTGAGATACACAGAGGGAGATACACACAGTGAGATACACACAGAGTGAGTTACACAGAGTGAGATACACACAGTGAGATACACAGAGTGAGATACACACAGAGTGAGATACACACAGTGAGATACACACAGTGAGATACACACAGTGAGATACAGAGAGTGAGATACACACAGTGAGATACAGAGAGTGAGATACACAGAGTGAGATACACAGAGTGAGATACACAGAGGGAGATACACACAGTGAGATACACACAGAGTGAGTTAGACAGAGTGAGATACACACAGTGAGATACACAGAGTGAGATACACACAATGAGATACACACAGTGAGATACACAGAGTGAGATACACCGAGTGAGATACACACAGTGAGATACACACAGTGAGATACACAGAGTGAGATACACACAGTGAGATACACACAGTGAGATACACAGAGTGAGATACACAGAGTGAGATACACACAGTGAGATACACAGAGTGAGATACACAGAGTGAGATACACACAGTGAGATACACAGAGTGAGATGCACACAGTGAGATACACACAGTGAGATACACACAGTGAGATACACAGAGTGAGATACAGAGAGTGAGATACACACAGTGAGATACACAGAGTGAGATACACATTGTGAGATACACAGAGTGGGATACACACAGTGAGATACACAGAGTGAGATACACAGAGTGAGATACACACAGTGAGATACACACAGTGAGATACACAGAGTGAGATACACAATGTGAGATACACACAGTGAGATACACAGAGTGAGATACACACAGTGAGATACACAGAGTGAGATACACACGGTGAGATACACAGAGTGAGATACACAGAGTGAGATACACACAGTGAGATACACAGAGTGAGATACACACAGTGAGATACACACAGTGAGATACACAGAGTGAGATACACACAGTGAGATACACACAGATTGAGATACACACAGTGAGATATACAGAGTGAGATACACACAGTGAGATACACACAGTGAGATACACACAGAGGGAGATACACAGAGTGAGATACACACAGTGTGACACACAGAGTGAGATACACACAGTGAGAAACACACAGTGAGATACACAGTGAGATACACAGTGAGATACACACAGTGAGATACACACAGAGAGATACACAGAGTGAGATACACACAGTGAGATACACAGAGTGAGATACTCACAGTGAGATACACAGAGTGAGATACACAGTGAGATACACAGAGTGAGATACACACAGTGAGATACACAGAGTGAGATACACACAGTGAGATACAGAGTGAGATACACACAGTGAGATACACAGAGTGAGATACACACAGTGAGATTCACACAGAGTGAGATACACACAGTGAGATACACACAGTGAGATACACACATTGAGATACACAGAGTGAGATACACACAGAGTGAGATACACACAGAGTGAGATACACACAGTGAGTTACACAGAGTGAGATACACAGTGAGATATACACAGTGAGATACACACAGTGAGATACACAGTGAGATACACACAGTGAGATACACAGAGTGAGATACTCACAGTGAGATACACAGAGTGAGATACACACAGTGAGATACACAGAGTGAGATACACACAGTGAGATACACAGAGTGAGATACACACAGTGAGATACACAGAGTGAGATACACACAGTGAATACACACAGTGAGATACACATTGAGATACACAGTGAGATACACACAGTGAGATACGCAGAGGGAGATACACACAGTGAGATACACAGAGTGAGATACACACAGTGAGATACGCAGAGTGAGATACACACAGTGAGATACACACAGTGAGATACACAGTGTGAGATACACACAGTGAGATACACACCGTGAGATACACACAGTGAGATACACACAGAGTGAGATACACACAGAGTGAGATACACACAGAGTGAGATACACACAGTGAGATACACAGAGTGAGATACACACAGTGAGATACAAAGAGTGAGATACACACAATGAATACACACATTGAGATACACAGTGAGATACACACAGTGAGATACACACAGTGAGATACACAGAGTGAGATACACAGAGTGAGATACACAGAGTGAGATACACAGTGAGATACACACAGCGTGAGATACACAGAGTGAGATACACACAGTGAGATACACAGTGAGATACACACACTGAGATGCACAGAGTGAGATACACACAGTTAGATACACAGAGTGAGATACACAGAGTGAGATACACAGAGTGAGATACACACAGTGAGATGCCCACAGTGAGATACACACAGTGAGATACACAGTGAGATACACACAGTGAATACACACAGTGAGATACACAGAGTGAGAGACACACAGTCAGATACACATTGTGAGATAAACAGAGTGCGATACACACAGTGAGATACACACAGTGAGATACACAGCGTGAGATACACACAGTAAGATACACAGTGAGATACACAGAGTGAGATACACAGAGTGAGATACACAGAGTGAGATACACACAGTGAGATACACAGAGTGAGATACAGACAGTGAGATACACACAGTGAATACACACAGTGAGATACACAGAGTGAGAGACACACAGTCAGATACACATTGTGAGATAAACAGAGTGCGATACACACAGTGAGATACACAGAGTGAGATACACAGAGTGAGATACACACAGTGAGATGCACAGTGAGATACACACAGTGAGATACACACAGTGAGATACACACAGTGAGATACACAGTGTGAGATACACACAGTGAGATACACAGAGTGAGATACACACCGTGCGATACACACAGTGAGATACACAGAGTGAGATACACACAGTGAGATTCACACAGTGAGATACACAGAGTGAGATACACAGTGAGATATACACAGTGAGATACACACAGTGAGATACACAGTGAGATACACACAGTGAGATACACACAGTGAGATACACACAGTGAGATAAACAGAGTGAGATACACAGAGTGTGATACACAGAATGAGATACACACAGTGAGATACACACAGTGAGATACACACAGAGTGAGATACACACAGAGTGAGATACACAGAGAGTCAGATACACACAGTGAGATACACAGAGTGAGATACACACAGAGTGAGATACACAGAGTGAGATACACACAGAGTGAGATACACACAGCGTGAGATGCACAGAGAGTGACATACACACAGTGAGATACACAGAGTGAGATACACACAGAGTGAGATACACAGAGTGAGATACACACAGAGTGAGATACACAGAGTGAGATACACACAGAGTGAGATACACAGAGTGAGATACACACAGTGAGATACACAGAGTGAGATACACAGTGAGATACACACAGTGAGATACACAGAGTGAGATACACAGAGTGAGATACACACAGTGAGATACACAGAGTGAGATACACAGAGTGAGATACACACAGTGAGATACACAGAGTGAGATACACACAGTGAGATACACAGAGTGAGATACACACAGTGAGATACACAGAGTGAGATACACAGAGTGAGATACACACAGTGAGATACACAGAGTGAGATACACACAGTGAGATACACACAGTGAGATACACAGAGTGAGATACACACAGTGAGATACACACAGATTGAGATACACACAGTGAGATATACAGAGTGAGATACACACAGTGAGATACACACAGTGAGATACACACAGAGGGAGATACACAGAGTGAGATACACACAGTGTGACACACAGAGTGAGATACACACAGTGAGAAACACACAGTGAGATACACAGTGAGATACACAGTGAGATACACACAGTGAGATACACACAGAGAGATACACAGAGTGAGATACACACAGTGAGATACACAGAGTGAGATACACACAGTGAGA
Source organism: Squalus acanthias (assembly GCA_030390025.1). Classification (NCBI taxonomy): domain Eukaryota; kingdom Metazoa; phylum Chordata; class Chondrichthyes; order Squaliformes; family Squalidae; genus Squalus; species Squalus acanthias. The sequence goes on from JASTWF010000038.1 coordinate 1,956,222, forward strand.
TACACAGAGTGAGATACACAGAGTGAGATACACAGAGTGAGATACACACAGTGAGATACACAGAGTGAGATACACACAGTGAGATACACAGAGTGAGATACACACAGTGAGATACACAGAGTGAGATACACACAGTGAGATACACAGAGTGAGATACACACAGTGAGATACACAGAGTGAGATACACACAGTGAGATACACAGAGTGAGATACACACAGTGAGATACACACAGTGAGATACACAGAGTGAGATACACACAGTGAGATACACAGAGTGAGATACACAGAGTGAGATACACACAGTGAGATACACAGAGTGAGATACACACAGTGAGATACACACAGTGAGATACACAGAGTGAGATACACACAGTGAGATACACAGAGTGAGATACACAGAGTGAGATACACACAGTGAGATACACAGAGTGAGATACACAGAGTGAGATACACACAGTGAGATACACACAGTGAGATACACAGAGTGAGATACACAGAGTGAGATACACACAGTGAGATACACACAGTGAGATACACACAGTGAGATACACACAGTGAGATACACAGAGTGAGATACACAGAGTGAGATACACAGTGAGATACACAGAGTGAGATACACACAGTGCACACAGTGAGATACACAGAGTGAGATACACACAGTGAGATACACAGAGTGAGATACACACAGTGAATACACACAGTGAGATACACATTGAGATACACAGTGAGATACACACAGTGAGATATGCAGAGGGAGATACACACAGTGAGATACACAGAGTGAGATACACACAGTGAGATACACACAGTGAGATACACACAGTGAGATACACAGTGTGAGATACACACAGTGAGATACACACCGTGAGATACACACAGTGAGATACACACAGAGTGAGATACACACAGAGTGAGATACACACAGAGTGAGATACACACAGTGAGATACACAGAGTGAGATACACACAGTGAGATACAAAGAGTGAGATACACACAATGAATACACACATTGAGATACACAGTGAGATACACACAGTGAGATACACACAGTGAGATACACAGAGTGAGATACACAGAGTGAGATACACAGAGTGAGATACACAGTGAGATACACACAGCGTGAGATACACAGAGTGAGATACACACAGTGAGATACACAGAGTGAGATACACACAGTGAGATACACACAGTGAGATACACAGAGTGAGATACACACAGTGAGATACACACAGATTGAGATACACACAGTGAGATATACAGAGTGAGATACACACAGTGAGATACACACAGTGAGATACACACAGAGGAGATACACAGAGTGAGATACACACAGTGTGACACACAGAGTGAGATACACACAGTGAGAAACACACAGTGAGATACACAGTGAGATACACAGTGAGATACACACAGTGAGATACACACAGAGAGATACACAGAGTGAGATACACACAGTGAGATACACAGAGTGAGATACTCACAGTGAGATACACAGAGTGAGATACACAGAGTGAGATACACAGAGTGAGATACACACAGTGAGATACACAGAGTGAGATACACACAGTGAGATACACAGAGTGAGATACACACAGTGAGATACACAGAGTGAGATACACACAGTGAGATACACAGAGTGAGATACACACAGTGAGATACGCAGAGTGAGATACACACAGAGTGAGATACACACAGAGTGAGCTACACACAGAGTGAGATACACACAGAGTGAGATACACAGAGTGAGATACACAGAGTGCGATACACACAGTGAGATACACAGAGTGAGATACACACAGTGAGATTCACACAGAGTGAGATACACACAGTGAGATACACACAGTGAGATACACACAGTGAGATACACAGAGTGAGATACACATAGAGTGAGATACACACAGAGTGAGATACACACAGTGAGATACACAGAGTGAGATACACAGTGAGATATACACAGTGAGATACACACAGTGAGATACACAGTGAGATACACACAGTGAGATACACAGAGTGAGATACTCACAGTGAGATACACAGAGTGAGATACACACAGTGAGATACACAGAGTGAGATACACACAGTGAGATACACAGAGTGAGATACACACAGTGAGATACACAGAGTGAGATACACACAGTGAATACACACAGTGAGATACACATTGAGATACACAGTGAGATACACACAGTGAGATATGCAGAGGGAGATACACACAGTGAGATACACAGAGTGAGATACACACAGTGAGATACACACAGTGAGATACACACAGTGAGATACACAGTGTGAGATACACACAGTGAGATACACACCGTGAGATACACACAGTGAGATACACACAGAGTGAGATACACACAGAGTGAGATACACACAGAGTGAGATACACACAGTGAGATACACAGAGTGAGATACACACAGTGAGATACAAAGAGTGAGATACACACAATGAATACACACATTGAGATACACAGTGAGATACACACAGTGAGATACACACAGTGAGATACACAGAGTGAGATACACAGAGTGAGATACACAGAGTGAGATACACAGTGAGATACACACAGCGTGAGATACACAGAGTGAGATACACACAGTGAGATACACAGTGAGATACACACACTGAGATACACAGAGTGAGATACACACAGTTAGATACACAGAGTGAGATACACAGAGTGAGATACACAGAGTGAGATACACACAGTGAGATGCCCACAGTGAGATACACACAGCGTGAGATACACAGAGTGAGATACACACATTGAGATACACAGTGAGATACACACAGTGAGATACACACAGTGAGATACACAGAGTGAGATACACAGAGTGAGATACACAGAGTGAGATACACAGTGAGATACACACAGCGTGAGATACACAGAGTGAGATACACAGAGTGAGATACACAGTGAGATACACACACTGAGATACACAGAGTGAGATACACACAGTTAGATACACAGAGTGAGATACACAGAGTGAGATACACAGAGTGAGATACACACAGTGAGATGCCCACAGTGAGATACACACAGTGAGATACACAGTGAGATACACACAGTGAATACACACAGTGAGATACACAGAGTGAGAGACACACAGTCAGATACACATTGTGAGATAAACAGAGTGCGATACACACAGTGAGATACACACAGTGAGATACACAGCGTGAGATACACACAGTAAGATACACAGTGAGATACACACAGTGAGATACACAGAGTGAGATACACAGAGTGAGATACACACAGTGAGATACACAGAGTGAGATACAGACAGTGAGATACACACAGTGAATACACACAGTGAGATACACAGAGTGAGAGACACACAGTCAGAAACACATTGTGAGATAAACAGAGTGCGATACACACAGTGAGATACACAGAGTGAGATACACAGAGTGAGATACACACAGTGAGATGCACAGTGAGATACACACAGTGAGATAGACACAGTGAGATACACACAGTGAGATACACAGTGTGAGATACACACAGTGAGATACACAGAGTGAGATACACACCGTGAGATACACAGAGTGAGATACACACAGTGAGATACACAGAATGAGATACACACAGTGAGATACACACATTGAGATACACAGAGTGAGATACACACAGAGTGAGATACACACAGAGTGAGATACACAGAGTGAGATACACAGAGTGCGATACACAGAGTGAGATACACACAGTGAGATTCACACAGAGTGAGATACACACAGTGAGATACACACAGTGAGATACACACATTGAGATACACAGAGTCAGATACACACAGAGTGAGATACACACAGAGTGAGATACACAGAGTGAGATACACAGAGTGCGATACACACAGTGAGATACACAGAGTGAGATACACACAGTGAGATTCACACAGTGAGATACACAGAGTGAGATACACAGTGAGATATACACAGTGAGATACACACAGTGAGATACACAGTGAGATACACACAGTGAGATACACACAGTGAGATAAACAAAGTGAGATACACAGAGTGTGATACACAGAATGAGATACACACAGTGAGATACACACAGTGAGATACGCACAGAGTGAGATACACACAGAGTGAGATACACAGAGAGTCAGATACACACAGTGAGATACACAGAGTGAGATACACACAGAGTGAGATACACAGAGTGAGATACACACAGAGTGAGATACACACAGAGTGAGATACACAGAGAGTGAGATACACACAGTGAGATACACAGAGTGAGATACACACAGAGTGAGATACACAGAGTGAGATACACACAGAGTGAGATACACAGAGTGAGATACACACAGAGTGAGATACACAGAGTGAGATACACACAGTGAGATACACAGAGTGAGATACACAGTGAGATACACACAGTGAGATACACACAGTGAGATACACACAATGAGATACAGAGAGTGAGATACACACAGTGAGATACACAGAGTGAGATACACAGAGTGAGATACACAGAGGGAGATACACACAGTGAGATACAGAGAGTGAGATACACAGAGTGAGATACACAGAGTGAGATACACACAGTGAGATACACAGAGTGAGATACACACAGTCAGATACACAGAGTGAGATACACAGAGTGAGATACACACAGTGAGATACACACAGTGAGATACACAGAGTGAGATACACACAGTGAGATACACACAGTGAGATACACAGAGTGAGATACACACAGTGAGATACACAGAGTGAGATACACACAGTGAGATACACAGAGTGAGATACACACAGTGAGATACACAGAGTGAGATGCACACAGTGAGATACACACAGTGAGATACACACAGTGAGATACACAGAGTGAGATACAGAGAGTGAGATACACACAGTGAGATACACACAGTGAGATACACATTGTGAGATACACAGAGTGAGATACACACAGTGAGATACACAGAGTGAGATACACAGAGTGAGATACACACAGTGAGATACACACAGTGAGATACACAGAGTGAGATACACAATGTGAGATACACACAGTGAGATACACAGAGTGAGATACACACAGTGAGATACACAGAGTGAGATACACACAGTGAGATACACAGAGTGAGATACACAGAGTGAGATACACACAGTGAGATACACACAGTGAGATACACACAGTGAGATACACAGAGTGAGATACACACAGTGAGATACACACAGATTGAGATACACACAGTGAGATATACAGAGTGAGATACACACAGTGAGATACACACAGTGAGATACACACAGAGGGAGATACACAGAGTGAGATACACACAGTGAGACACACAGAGTGAGATACACACAGTGAGAAACACACAGTGAGATACACAGTGAGATACACAGTGAGATACACACAGTGAGATACACACAGAGAGATACACAGAGTGAGATACACACAGTGAGATACACAGAGTGAGATACTCACAGTGAGATACACAGAGTGAGATACACACAGTGAGATACACAGAGTGAGATACACACAGTGAGATACACAGAGTGAGATACACACAGTGAGATACACAGAGTGAGATACACACAGTGAATACACACAGTGAGATACACATTGAGATACACAGTGAGATACACACAGTGAGATACGCAGAGGGAGATACACACAGTGAGATACACAGAGTGAGATACACACAGTGAGATACGCAGAGTGAGATACACACAGTGAGATACGCACAGTGAGATACACAGTGTGAGATACACACAGTGAGATACACACCGTGAGATACACACAGTGAGATACACACAGAGTGAGATACACACAGAGTGAGATACACACAGTGAGATACACAGAGTGAGATACACACAGTGAGATACAAAGAGTGAGATACACAGAGTGAGATACACAGTGAGATACACACAGCGTGAGATACACAGAGTGAGATACAGACAGTGAGATACACAGTGAGATACACACACTGAGATACACAGAGTGAGATACACACAGTTAGATACACAGAGTGAGATACACAGAGTGAGATACACAGAGTGAGATACACACAGTGAGATGCCCACAGTGAGATACACACAGTGAGATACACAGTGAGATACACACAGTGAATACACACAGTGAGATACACAGAGTGAGAGACACACAGTCAGATACACATTGTGAGATAAACAGAGTGCGATACACACAGTGAGATACACAGAGTGAGATACACAGAGTGAGATACACACAGTGAGATACACAGAGTGAGATACACACCGTGAGATACACAGAGTGAGATACACACAGTGAGATACACAGAATGAGATACACACAGTGAGATACACAGAGTGAGATACACAGTGAGATACACACAGTGAGATACACACAGTGAGATACACAGTGAGATACACACAGTGAGATACACAGAGTGAGATACTAGAGTGCGATACACACAGTGAGATACACAGAGTGAGATACAGAGAGTGAGATACACACAGTGAGATACAGAGAGTGAGATACACACAGTGAGATACACACAGTGAGATACAGAGAGTGAGATACACACAGTGAGATACAGAGAGTGAGATACACAGAGTGAGATACACAGAGTGAGATACACAGAGGGAGATACACACAGTGAGATACACACAGAGTGAGTTACACAGAGTGAGATACACACAGTGAGATACACAGAGTGAGATACACACAGAGTGAGATACACACAGTGAGATACACACAGTGAGATACACACAGTGAGATACAGAGAGTGAGATACACACAGTGAGATACAGAGAGTGAGATACACAGAGTGAGATACACAGAGTGAGATACACAGAGGGAGATACACACAGTGAGATACACACAGAGTGAGTTACACAGAGTGAGATACACACAGTGAGATACACAGAGTGAGATACACACAATGAGATACACACAGTGAGATACACAGAGTGAGATACACAGAGTGAGATACACACAGTGAGATACACACAGTGAGATACACAGAGTGAGATACACACAGTGAGATACACACAGTGAGATACACAGAGTGAGATACACAGAGTGAGATACACAGAGTGAGATACACACAGTGAGATACACAGAGTGAGATACACAAAGTGAGATACACACAGTGAGATACACAGAGTGAGATGCACACAGTGAGATACACACAGTGAGATACACACAGTGAGATACACAGAGTGAGATACACAGAGTGAGATACACAAAGTGAGATACACAGAGTGAGATACACATTGTGAGATACACAGAGTGAGATACACACAGTGAGATACACAGAGTGAGATACACAGAGTGAGATACACACAGTGAGATACACACAGTGAGATACACAGAGTGAGATACACAATGTGAGATACACACAGTGAGATACACAGAGTGAGATACACACAGTGAGATACACAGAGTGAGATACACACAGTGAGATACACAGAGTGAGATACACACAGTGAGATACACACAGTGAGATACACAGAGTGAGATACACACAGTGAGATACACACAGTGAGATACACAGAGTGAGATACACACAGTGAGATACACACAGATTGAGATACACACAGTGAGATATACAGAGTGAGATACACACAGTGAGATACACACAGTGAGATACACACAGTGAGATACAGAGAGTGAGATACACACAGTGAGATACAGAGAGTGAGATACACAGAGTGAGATACACAGAGTGAGATACACAGAGGGAGATACACACAGTGAGATACACACAGAGTGAGTTACACAGAGTGAGATACACACAGTGAGATACACAGAGTGAGATACACACAATGAGATACACACAGTGAGATACACAGAGTGAGATACACAGAGTGAGATACACACAGTGAGATACACACAGTGAGATACACAGAGTGAGATACACACAGTGAGATACACACAGTGAGATACACAGAGTGAGATACACAGAGTGAGATACACACAGTGAGATACACAGAGTGAGATACACAAAGTGAGATACACACAGTGAGATACACAGAGTGAGATGCACACAGTGAGATACACACAGTGAGATACACACAGTGAGATACACAGAGTGAGATACACAGAGTGAGATACACAAAGTGAGATACACAGAGTGAGATACACATTGTGAGATACACAGAGTGAGATACACACAGTGAGATACACAGAGTGAGATACACAGAGTGAGATACACACAGTGAGATACACACAGTGAGATACACAGAGTGAGATACACAATGTGAGATACACACAGTGAGATACACAGAGTGAGATACACACAGTGAGATACACAGAGTGAGATACACACAGTGAGATACACAGAGTGAGATACACAGAGTGAGATACACACAGTGAGATACACAGAGTGAGATACACACAGTGAGATACACACAGTGAGATACACAGAGTGAGATACACACAGTGAGATACACACAGATTGAGATACACACAGTGAGATATACAGAGTGAGATACACACAGTGAGATACACACAGTGAGATACGCAGAGGGAGATACACACAGTGAGATACACAGAGTGAGATACACACAGTGAGATACGCAGAGTGAGATACACACAGAGTGAGATACACACAGAGTGAGATACACACAGAGTGAGATACACACAGAGTGAGATACACAGAGTGAGATACACAGAGTGCGATACACACAGTGAGATACACAGAGTGAGATACACACAGTGAGATTCACACAGAGTGAGATACACACAGTGAGATACACACAGTGAGATACACACATTGAGATACGCAGAGTGAGATACACACAGAGTGAGATACACACAGAGTGAGATACACACAGTGAGATACACAGAGTGAGATACACAGTGAGATATACACAGTGAGATACACACAGTGAGATACACAGTGAGATACACACAGTGAGATACACAGAGTGAGATACTCACAGTGAGATACACAGAGTGAGATACACACAGTGAGATACACACAGTGTGATACACACAGTGAGATACACAGAGTGAGATACACACAGTGAGATACACAGAGTGAGATACACACAGTGAATACACACAGTGAGATACACATTGAGATACACAGTGAGATACACACAGTGAGATACGCAGAGGGAGATACACACAGTGAGATACACAGAGTGAGATACACACAGTGAGATACACAGAGTGAGATACACACAGTGAGATACAAAGAGTGAGATACACACAATGAATACACACATTGAGATACACAGTGAGATACACACAGTGAGATACACACAGTGCGATACACACAGTGAGATACACAGAGTGAGATACACACAGTGAGATTCACACAGAGTGAGATACACAGAGTGAGATACACAGAATGAGATACACAAAGTGAGATACACACAGTGAGATACACACAGTGAGATACACAGAGTGAGATACACAGAATGAGATACACAGAGTGAGATACACAGAGTGAGATACACACAGAGTGAGATACACACAGAGTGAGATACACACAGTGAGAAACACAGATTGAGATACACACAGAGTGAGATACACAGAGTGAGATACACACAGAGTGAGATACACACAGAGTGAGATACACACAGTGAGATACACAGAGTGAGATACACACAGTGAGATACACAGAGTGAGATACACAGTGAGATACACACAGTGAGATACACACAGTGAGATACACAGTGAGATACACACAGTGAGATACACAGAGTGAGATACACAGAGTGAGATACACACAGTGAGATACACAGAGTGAGATGCACACAGTGAGAGACACACAGTGAGATACACACAGTGAGATACACAGAGTGAGATACAGAGAGTGAGATACACACAGTGAGATACACAGAGTGAGATACACATTGTGAGATACACAGAGTGAGATACACACAGTGAGATACACACAGTGAGATACACAGAGTGAGATACACACAGTGAGATACACACAGTGAGATACACAGAGTGAGATACACAATGTGAGACACACACAGTGAGATACACAGAGTGAGATACACACAGTGAGATACACAGAGTGAGATACACACAGTGAGATACACAGAGTGAGATACACAGAGTGAGATACACACAGTGAGATACACAGAGTGAGATACACACAGTGAGATACACACAGTGAGATACACAGAGTGAGATACACACAGTGAGATACACACAGATTGAGATACACACAGTGAGATATACAGAGTGAGATACACACAGTGAGATACACACAGTGAGATACACACAGAGGGAGATACACAGAGTGAGATACACACAGTGTGACACACAGAGTGAGATACACACAGTGAGAAACACACAGTGAGATACACAGTGAGATACACAGTGAGATACACACAGTGAGATACACACAGTGAGATACACAGAGTGAGATACTCACAGTGAGATACACAGAGTGAGATACACACAGTGAGATACACAGAGTGAGATACACACAGTGAGATACACAGAGTGAGATACACACAGTGAGATACACAGAGTGAGATACACACAGTGAGATACACAGAGTGAGATACACACAGTGAATACACACAGTGAGATACACATTGAGATACACAGTGAGATACATACAGTGAGATACGCAGAGGGAGATACACACAGTGAGATACACAGAGTGAGATACACACAGTGAGATACGCAGAGTGAGATACACACAGAGTGAGATACACACAGAGTGAGATACACACAGAGTGAGATACACAGAGTGAGATACACAGAGTGCGATACACACAGTGAGATACACAGAGTGAGATACACACAGTGAGATTCAGACAGAGTGAGATGCACACAGTGAGATACACACAGTGAGATACACACATTGAGATACACAAGTGAGATACACACAGAGTGAGATACACACAGAGTGAGATACACACAGTGAGATACACAGCGTGAGATACACAGTGAGATATACACAGTGAGATACACACAGTGAGATACACAGCGAGATACACACAGTGAGATACACAGAGTGAGATACTCACAGTGAGATACACAGAGTGAGATACACACAGTGAGATACACAGAGTGAGATACACAGAGTGAGATACTCACAGTGAGATACACACAGTGAGATACACACAGTGAGATACACAGAGTGAGATACACACAGAGATACACAGAGTGAGATACACACAGTGAGATACACAGAGTGAGATACACACAGTGAATACACATAGTGAGATACACATTGAGATACACAGTGAGATACACACAGTGAGATACGCAGAGGGAGATACACACAGTGAGATACACAGAGTGAGATACACACAGTGAGATACGCAGAGTGAGATACACACAGTGAGATACACACAGTGAGATACACAGTGTGAGATACACACAGTGAGATACACACCGTGAGATACACACAGTGAGATACACACAGAGTGAGATACACACAGAGTGAGATACACACAGAGTGAGATACACACAGTGAGATACACAGAATGAGATACACACAGTGAGATACAAAGAGTGAGATACACACAATGAATACACACATTGAGATACACAGTGAGATACACACAGTGAGATGCACACAGTGAGATACACAGAGTGAGATACACAGAGTGAGATACACAGAGTGAGATACACAGTGAGATATACACAGCGTGAGATACACAGAGTGAGATACACACAGTGAGATACACAGTGAGATACACACACTGAGATACACAGAGTGAGATACACACAGTTAGATACACAGAGTGAGATACACACAGTGAGATACGCAGAGTGAGATACACACAGTGAGATACACACAGTGAGATACACACAGTGAGATACACAGTGTGAGATACACACAGTGAGATACACACCGTGAGATACACACAGTGAGATACACACAGAGTGAGATACACACAGAGTGAGATACACACAGAGTGAGATACACACAGTGAGATACACAGAGTGAGATACACACAGTGAGATACAAAGAGTGAGATACACACAATGAATACACACATTGAGATACACAGTGAGATACACACAGTGAGATACACACAGTGAGATACACACAGTGCGATACACACAGTGAGATACACAGAGTGAGATACACACAGTGAGATTCACACAGAGTGAGATACACAGAGTGAGATACACAGAATGAGATACACACAGTGAGATACACACAGTGAGATACACACAGTGAGATACACAGAGTGAGATACACAGAATGAGATACACAGAGTGAGATACCCAGAGTGAGATACACAGAGTGAGATACACAGAGAGTGAGATACACACAGTGAGATACACAGAGTGAGATACACACAGAGTGAGATACACAGAGTGAGATACACACAGAGTGAGATACACAGAGTGAGATACACACAGTGAGATACACAGAGTGAGATACACACAGTGAGATACACAGAGTGAGATACACAGTGAGATACACACAGTGAGATACACACAGTGAGATACACAGTGAGATACACACAGTGAGATACACAGAGTGAGATACTAGAGTGCGATACACACAGTGAGATACACAGAGTGAGATACAGAGAGTGAGATACACACAGTGAGATACAGAGAGTGAGATACACACAGTGAGATACACACAGTGAGATACAGAGAGTGAGATACACAGAGTGAGATACACAGAGTGAGATACACAGAGTGAGATACACAGAGGGAGATACACACAGTGAGATACACACAGAGTGAGTTACACAGAGTGAGATACACACAGTGAGATACACAGAGTGAGATACACACAGAGTGAGATACACACAGTGAGATACACACAGTGAGATACACACAGTGAGATACAGAGAGTGAGATACACACAGTGAGATACAGAGAGTGAGATACACAGAGTGAGATACACAGAGTGAGATACACAGAGGGAGATACACACAGTGAGATACACACAGAGTGAGTTACACAGAGTGAGATACACACAGTGAGATACACAGAGTGAGATACACACAATGAGATACACACAGTGAGATACACAGAGTGAGATACACAGAGTGAGATACACACAGTGAGATACACACAGTGAGATACACAGAGTGAGATACACACAGTGAGATACACACAGTGAGATACACAGAGTGAGATACACAGAGTGAGATACACAGAGTGAGATACACAGAGTGAGATACACACAGTGAGATACACAGAGTGAGATACAGACAGTGAGATACACAGTGAGATACACACACTGAGATACACAGAGTGAGATACACACAGTTAGATACACAGAGTGAGATACACAGAGTGAGATACACAGAGTGAGATACACACAGTGAGATGCCCACAGTGAGATACACACAGTGAGATACACAGTGAGATACACACAGTGAATACACACAGTGAGATACACAGAGTGAGAGACACACAGTCAGATACACATTGTGAGATAAACAGAGTGCGATACACACAGTGAGATACACAGAGTGAGATACACAGAGTGAGATACACACAGTGAGATGCACAGTTAGATACACACAGTGAGATACACACAGTGAGATACACAGTGTGAGATACACACAGTGAGATACACAGAGTGAGATACACACCGTGAGATACACAGAGTGAGATACACACAGTGAGATACACAGAATGAGATACACACAGTGAGATACACAGAGTGAGATACACAGTGAGATACACACAGTGAGATACACACAGTGAGATACACAGTGAGATACACACAGTGAGATACACAGAGTGAGATACTAGAGTGCGATACACACAGTGAGATACACAGAGTGAGATACAGAGAGTGAGATACACACAGTGAGATACAGAGAGTGAGATACACACAGTGAGATACACACAGTGAGATACAGAGAGTGAGATACACACAGTGAGATACAGAGAGTGAGATACACAGAGTGAGATACACAGAGTGAGATACACAGAGGGAGATACACACAGTGAGATACACACAGAGTGAGTTACACAGAGTGAGATACACACAGTGAGATACACAGAGTGAGATACACACAGAGTGAGATACACACAGTGAGATACACACAGTGAGATACACAGAGTGAGATACACAGAGTGAGATACACACAGTGAGATACACACAGTGAGATACACAGAGTGAGATACACAATGTGAGATACACACAGTGAGATACACAGAGTGAGATACACACAGTGAGATACACAGAGTGAGATACACACAGTGAGATACACAGAGTGAGATACACAGAGTGAGATACACACAGTGAGATACACAGAGTGAGATACACACAGTGAGATACACACAGTGAGATACACAGAGTGAGATACACACAGTGAGATACACACAGATTGAGATACACACAGTGAGATATACAGAGTGAGATACACACAGTGAGATACACACAGTGAGATACGCAGAGGGAGATACACACAGTGAGATACACAGAGTGAGATACACACAGTGAGATACGCAGAGTGAGATACACACAGAGTGAGATACACACAGAGTGAGATACACACAGAGTGAGATACACACAGAGTGAGATACACAGAGTGAGATACACAGAGTGCGATACACACAGTGAGATACACAGAGTGAGATACACACAGTGAGATTCACACAGAGGGAGATACACACAGTGAGATACACACAGTGAGATACACACATTGAGATACGCAGAGTGAGATACACACAGAGTGAGATACACACAGAGTGAGATACACACAGTGAGATACACAGAGTGAGATACACAGTGAGATATACACAGTGAGATACACACAGTGAGATACACAGTGAGATACACACAGTGAGATACACAGAGTGAGATACTCACAGTGAGATACACAGAGTGAGATACACACAGTGAGATACACACAGTGTGATACACACAGTGAGATACACAGAGTGAGATACACACAGTGAGATACACAGAGTGAGATACACACAGTGAATACACACAGTGAGATACACATTGAGATACACAGTGAGATACACACAGTGAGATACGCAGAGGGAGATACACACAGTGAGATACACAGAGTGAGATACACACAGTGAGATACACAGAGTGAGATACACACAGTGAGATACAAAGAGTGAGATACACACAATGAATACACACATTGAGATACACAGTGAGATACACACAGTGAGATACACACAGTGCGATACACACAGTGAGATACACAGAGTGAGATACACACAGTGAGATTCACACAGAGTGAGATACACAGAGTGAGATACACAGAATGAGATACACACAGTGAGATACACACAGTGAGATACACACAGTGAGATACACAGAGTGAGATACACAGAATGAGATACACAGAGTGAGATACACAGAGTGAGATACACACAGAGTGAGATACACAGAGAGTGAGATACACACAGTGAGAAACACAGATTGAGATACACACAGAGTGAGATACACAGAGTGAGATACACACAGAGTGAGATACACACAGAGTGAGATACACACAGTGAGATACACAGAGTGAGATACACACAGTGAGATACACAGAGTGAGATACACAGTGAGATACACACAGTGAGATACACACAGTGAGATACACAGTGAGATACACACAGTGAGATACACAGAGTGAGATACACAGAGTGAGATACACACAGTGAGATACACAGAGTGAGATGCACACAGTGAGAGACACACAGTGAGATACACACAGTGAGATACACAGAGTGAGATACAGAGAGTGAGATACACACAGTGAGATACACAGAGTGAGATACACATTGTGAGATACACAGAGTGAGATACACACAGTGAGATACACACAGTGAGATACACAGAGTGAGATACACACAGTGAGATACACACAGTGAGATACACAGAGTGAGATACACAATGTGAGACACACACAGTGAGATACACAGAGTGAGATACACACAGTGAGATACACAGAGTGAGATACACACAGTGAGATACACAGAGTGAGATACACAGAGTGAGATACACACAGTGAGATACACAGAGTGAGATACACACAGTGAGATACACACAGTGAGATACACAGAGTGAGATACACACAGTGAGATACACACAGATTGAGATACACACAGTGAGATATACAGAGTGAGATACACACAGTGAGATACACACAGTGAGATACACACAGAGGGAGATACACAGAGTGAGATACACACAGTGTGACACACAGAGTGAGATACACACAGTGAGAAACACACAGTGAGATACACAGTGAGATACACAGTGAGATACACACAGTGAGATACACACAGTGAGATACACAGAGTGAGATACTCACAGTGAGATACACAGAGTGAGATACACACAGTGAGATACACAGAGTGAGATACACACAGTGAGATACACAGAGTGAGATACACACAGTGAGATACACAGAGTGAGATACACACAGTGAGATACACAGAGTGAGATACACACAGTGAATACACACAGTGAGATACACATTGAGATACACAGTGAGATACATACAGTGAGATACGCAGAGGGAGATACACACAGTGAGATACACAGAGTGAGATACACACAGTGAGATACGCAGAGTGAGATACACACAGAGTGAGATACACACAGAGTGAGATACACACAGAGTGAGATACACAGAGTGAGATACACAGAGTGCGATACACACAGTGAGATACACAGAGTGAGATACACACAGTGAGATTCAGACAGAGTGAGATGCACACAGTGAGATACACACAGTGAGATACACACATTGAGATACACAAGTGAGATACACACAGAGTGAGATACACACAGAGTGAGATACACACAGTGAGATACACAGCGTGAGATACACAGTGAGATATACACAGTGAGATACACACAGTGAGATACACAGCGAGATACACACAGTGAGATACACAGAGTGAGATACTCACAGTGAGATACACAGAGTGAGATACACACAGTGAGATACACAGAGTGAGATACACAGAGTGAGATACTCACAGTGAGATACACAGAGTGAGATACACACAGAGATACACAGAGTGAGATACACACAGTGAGATACACAGAGTGAGATACACACAGTGAATACACATAGTGAGATACACATTGAGATACACAGTGAGATACACACAGTGAGATACGCAGAGGGAGATACACACAGTGAGATACACAGAGTGAGATACACACAGTGAGATACGCAGAGTGAGATACACACAGTGAGATACACACAGTGAGATACACAGTGTGAGATACACACAGTGAGATACACACCGTGAGATACACACAGTGAGATACACACAGAGTGAGATACACACAGAGTGAGATACACACAGAGTGAGATACACACAGTGAGATACACAGAATGAGATACACACAGTGAGATACAAAGAGTGAGATACACACAATGAATACACACATTGAGATACACAGTGAGATACACACAGTGAGATGCACACAGTGAGATACACAGAGTGAGATACACAGAGTGAGATACACAGAGTGAGATACACAGTGAGATATACACAGCGTGAGATACACAGAGTGAGATACACACAGTGAGATACACAGTGAGATACACACACTGAGATACACAGAGTGAGATACACACAGTTAGATACACAGAGTGAGATACACACAGTGAGATACGCAGAGTGAGATACACACAGTGAGATACACACAGTGAGATACACACAGTGAGATACACAGTGTGAGATACACACAGTGAGATACACACCGTGAGATACACACAGTGAGATACACACAGAGTGAGATACACACAGAGTGAGATACACACAGAGTGAGATACACACAGTGAGATACACAGAGTGAGATACACACAGTGAGATACAAAGAGTGAGATACACACAATGAATACACACATTGAGATACACAGTGAGATACACACAGTGAGATACACACAGTGAGATACACACAGTGCGATACACACAGTGAGATACACAGAGTGAGATACAGAGAGTGAGATACACACAGTGAGATACAGAGAGTGAGATACACACAGTGAGATACACACAGTGAGATACAGAGAGTGAGATACACAGAGTGAGATACACAGAGTGAGATACACAGAGTGAGATACACAGAGGGAGATACACACAGTGAGATACACACAGAGTGAGTTACACAGAGTGAGATACACACAGTGAGATACACAGAGTGAGATACACACAGAGTGAGATACACACAGTGAGATACACACAGTGAGATACACATAGTGAGATACAGAGAGTGAGATACACACAGTGAGATACAGAGAGTGAGATACACAGAGTGAGATACACAGAGTGAGATACACAGAGGGAGATACACACAGTGAGATACACACAGAGTGAGTTACACAGAGTGAGATACACACAGTGAGATACACAGAGTGAGATACACACAATGAGATACACACAGTGAGATACACAGAGTGAGATACACAGAGTGAGATACACACAGTGAGATACACACAGTGAGATACACAGAGTGAGATACACACAGTGAGATACACACAGTGAGATACACACAGTGAGATACACAGAGTGAGATACACACAGTGAGATACACAGAGTGAGATACACAGAGTGAGATACACACAGTGAGATACACAGAGTGAGATGCACACAGTGAGATACACACAGTGAGATACACACAGTGAGATACACAGAGTGAGATACAGAGAGTGAGATACACACAGTGAGATACACAGAGTGAGATACACATTGTGAGATACACAGAGTGAGATACACACAGTGAGATACACAGAGTGAGATACACAGAGTGAGATACACACAGTGAGATACACACAGTGAGATACACAGAGTGAGATACACAATGTGAGATACACACAGTGAGATACACAGAGTGAGATACACACAGTGAGATACACAGAGTGAGATACACACGGTGAGATACACAGAGTGAGATACACAGAGTGAGATACACACAGTGAGATACACAGAGTGAGATACACACAGTGAGATACACACAGTGAGATACACAGAGTGAGATACACACAGTGAGATACACACAGATTGAGATACACACAGTGAGATATACAGAGTGAGATACACACAGTGAGATACACACAGTGAGATACACACAGAGGGAGATACACAGAGTGAGATACACACAGTGTGACACACAGAGTGAGATACACACAGTGAGAAACACACAGTGAGATACACAGTGAGATACACAGTGAGATACACACAGTGAGATACACACAGAGAGATACACAGAGTGAGATACTCACAGTGAGATACACAGAGTGAGATACACACAGTGAGATACACAGAGTGAGATACACACAGTGAGATACACAGAGTGAGATACACACAGTGAGATACACAGAGTGAGATACACACGGTGAGATACACAGAGTGAGATACACACAGTGAGATTCACACAGAGTGAGATACACACAGTGAGATACACACAGTGAGATACACACATTGAGATACACAGAGTGAGATACACACAGAGTGAGATACACACAGAGTGAGATACACACAGTGAGTTACACAGAGTGAGATACACAGTGAGATATACACAGTGAGATACACACAGTGAGATACACAGTGAGATACACACAGTGAGATACACAGAGTGAGATACTCACAGTGAGATACACAGAGTGAGATACACACAATGAGATACACAGAGTGAGATACACACAGTGAGATACACAGAGTGAGATACACACAGTGAGATACACAGAGTGAGATACACACAGTGAATACACACAGTGAGATACACATTGAGATACACAGTGAGATACACACAGTGAGATACGCAGAGGGAGATACACACAGTGAGATACACAGAGTGAGATACACACAGTGAGATACGCAGAGTGAGATACACACAGTGAGATACACACAGTGAGATACACAGTGTGAGATACACACAGTGAGATACACACCGTGAGATACACACAGTGAGATACACACAGAGTGAGATACACACAGAGTGAGATACACACAGAGTGAGATACACACAGTGAGATACACAGAGTGAGATACACACAGTGAGATACAAAGAGTGAGATACACACAATGAATACACACATTGAGATACACAGTGAGATACACACAGTGAGATACACACAGTGAGATACACAGAGTGAGATACACAGAGTGAGATACACACAGTGATACACAGAGTGAGATACACACAGAGTGAGATACACACAGTGAGTTACACAGAGTGAGATACACAGTGAGATATACACAGTGAGATACACACAGTGAGATACACAGTGAGATACACACAGTGAGATACACAGAGTGAGATACTCACAGTGAGATACACAGAGTGAGATACACACAATGAGATACACAGAGTGAGATACACACAGTGAGATACACAGAGTGAGATACACACAGTGAGATACACAGAGTGAGATACACACAGTGAATACACACAGTGAGATACACATTGAGATACACAGTGAGATACACACAGTGAGATACGCAGAGGGAGATACACACAGTGAGATACACAGAGTGAGATACACACAGTGAGATACGCAGAGTGAGATACACACAGTGAGATACACACAGTGAGATACACAGTGTGAGATACACACAGTGAGATACACACCGTGAGATACACACAGTGAGATACACACAGAGTGAGATACACACAGAGTGAGATACACACAGAGTGAGATACACACAGTGAGATACACACAGTGAGATACACACAGAGGGAGATACACAGAGTGAGATACACACAGTGTGACACACAGAGTGAGATACACACAGTGAGAAACACACAGTGAGATACACAGTGAGATACACAGTGAGATACACACAGTGAGATACACACAGTGAGATACACAGAGTGAGATACTCACAGTGAGATACACAGAGTGAGATACACACAGTGAGATACACAGAGTGAGATACACACAGTGAGATACACAGAGTGAGATACACACAGTGAGATACACAGAGTGAGATACACACAGTGAGATACACAGAGTGAGATACACACAGTGAATACACACAGTGAGATACACATTGAGATACACAGTGAGATACACACAGTGAGATACGCAGAGGGAGATACACACAGTGAGATACACAGAGTGAGATACACACAGTGAGATACGCAGAGTGAGATACACACAGAGTGAGATACACACAGAGTGAGATACACACAGAGTGAGATACACAGAGTGAGATACACAGAGTGCGATACACACAGTGAGATACACAGAGTGAGATACACACAGTGAGATTCAGACAGAGTGAGATGCACACAGTGAGATACACACAGTGAGATACACACATTGAGATACACAGAGTGAGATACACACAGAGTGAGATACACACAGAGTGAGATACACACAGTGAGATACACAGCGTGAGATACACAGTGAGATATACACAGTGAGATACACACAGTGAGATACACAGCGAGATACACACAGTGAGATACACAGAGTGAGATACTCACAGTGAGATACACAGAGTGAGATACACACAGTGAGATACACAGAGTGAGATACACAGAGTGAGATACTCACAGTGAGATACACAGAGTGAGATACACACAGAGATACACAGAGTGAGATACACACAGTGAGATACACAGAGTGAGATACACACAGTGAATACACATAGTGAGATACACATTGAGATACACAGTGAGATACACACAGTGAGATACGCAGAGGGAGATACACACAGTGAGATACACAGAGTGAGATACACACAGTGAGATACGCAGAGTGAGATACACACAGTGAGATACACACAGTGAGATACACAGTGTGAGATACACACAGTGAGATACACACCGTGAGATACACACAGTGAGATACACACAGAGTGAGATACACACAGAGTGAGATACACACAGAGTGAGATACACACAGTGAGATACACAGAATGAGATACACACAGTGAGATACAAAGAGTGAGATACACACAATGAATACACACATTGAGATACACAGTGAGATACACACAGTGAGATACACACAGTGAGATACACAGAGTGAGATACACAGAGTGAGATACACAGAGTGAGATACACAGTGAGATACACACAGCGTGAGATACACAGAGTGAGATACACACAGTGAGATACACAGTGAGATACACACACTGAGATACACAGAGTGAGATACACACAGTTAGATACACAGAGTGAGATACACACAGTGAGATACGCAGAGTGAGATACACACAGTGAGATACACACAGTGAGATACACACAGTGAGATACACAGTGTGAGATACACACAGTGAGATACACACCGTGAGATACACACAGTGAGATACACACAGAGTGAGATACACACAGAGTGAGATACACACAGAGTGAGATACACACAGTGAGATACACAGAGTGAGATACACACAGTGAGATACAAAGAGTGAGATACACACAATGAATACACACATTGAGATACACAGTGAGATACACACAGTGAGATACACACAGTGAGATACACACAGTGCGATACACACAGTGAGATACACAGAGTGAGATACACACAGTGAGATTCACACAGAGTGAGATACACAGAGTGAGATACACAGAATGAGATACACACAGTGAGATACACACAGTGAGATACACACAGTGAGATACACAGAGTGAGATACACAGAATGAGATACACAGAGTGAGATACACAGAGTGAGATACACAGAGTGAGATACACAGAGAGTGAGATACACACAGTGAGATACACAGAGTGAGATACACACAGAGTGAGATACACAGAGTGAGATACACACAGAGTGAGATACACAGAGTGAGATACACACAGTGAGATACACAGAGTGAGATACACAGTGAGATACACACAGTGAGATACACACAGTGAGATACACAGTGAGATACACACAGTGAGATACACAGAGTGAGATACTAGAGTGCGATACACACAGTGAGATACACAGAGTGAGATACAGAGAGTGAGATACACACAGTGAGATACAGAGAGTGAGATACACACAGTGAGATACACACAGTGAGATACAGAGAGTGAGATACACAGAGTGAGATACACAGAGTGAGATACACAGAGTGAGATACACAGAGGGAGATACACACAGTGAGATACACACAGAGTGAGTTACACAGAGTGAGATACACACAGTGAGATACACAGAGTGAGATACACACAGAGTGAGATACACACAGTGAGATACACACAGTGAGATACACACAGTGAGATACAGAGAGTGAGATACACACAGTGAGATACAGAGAGTGAGATACACAGAGTGAGATACACAGAGTGAGATACACAGAGGGAGATACACACAGTGAGATACACACAGAGTGAGTTACACAGAGTGAGATACACACAGTGAGATACACAGAGTGAGATACACACAATGAGATACACACAGTGAGATACACAGAGTGAGATACACAGAGTGAGATACACACAGTGAGATACACACAGTGAGATACACAGAGTGAGATACACACAGTGAGATACACACAGTGAGATACACAGAGTGAGATACACAGAGTGAGATACACACAGTGAGATACACAGAGTGAGATACACAGAGTGAGATACACACAGTGAGATACACAGAGTGAGATGCACACAGTGAGATACACACAGTGAGATACACACAGTGAGATACACAGAGTGAGATACAGAGAGTGAGATACACACAGTGAGATACACAGAGTGAGATACACATTGTGAGATACACAGAGTGAGATACACACAGTGAGATACACAGAGTGAGATACACAGAGTGAGATACACACAGTGAGATACACACAGTGAGATACACAGAGTGAGATACACAATGTGAGATACACACAGTGAGATACACAGAGTGAGATACACACAGTGAGATACACAGAGTGAGATACACACGGTGAGATACACAGAGTGAGATACACAGAGTGAGATACACACAGTGAGATACACAGAGTGAGATACACACAGTGAGATACACACAGTGAGATACACAGAGTGAGATACACACAGTGAGATACACACAGATTGAGATACACACAGTGAGATATACAGAGTGAGATACACACAGTGAGATACACACAGTGAGATACACACAGAGGGAGATACACAGAGTGAGATACACACAGTGTGACACACAGAGTGAGATACACACAGTGAGAAACACACAGTGAGATACACAGTGAGATACACAGTGAGATACACACAGTGAGATACACACAGAGAGATACACAGAGTGAGATACTCACAGTGAGATACACAGAGTGAGATACACACAGTGAGATACACAGAGTGAGATACACACAGTGAGATACACAGAGTGAGATACACACAGTGAGATACACAGAGTGAGATACACACGGTGAGATACACAGAGTGAGATACACACAGTGAGATTCACACAGAGTGAGATACACACAGTGAGATACACACAGTGAGATACACACATTGAGATACACAGAGTGAGATACACACAGAGTGAGATACACACAGAGTGAGATACACACAGTGAGTTACACAGAGTGAGATACACAGTGAGATATACACAGTGAGATACACACAGTGAGATACACAGTGAGATACACACAGTGAGATACACAGAGTGAGATACTCACAGTGAGATACACAGAGTGAGATACACACAGTGAGATACACAGAGTGAGATACACACAGTGAGATACACAGAGTGAGATACACACAGTGAGATACACAGAGTGAGATACACACAGTGAATACACACAGTGAGATACACATTGAGATACACAGTGAGATACACACAGTGAGATACGCAGAGGGAGATACACACAGTGAGATACACAGAGTGAGATACACACAGTGAGATACGCAGAGTGAGATACACACAGTGAGATACACACAGTGAGATACACAGTGTGAGATACACACAGTGAGATACACACCGTGAGATACACACAGTGAGATACACACAGAGTGAGATACACACAGAGTGAGATACACACAGAGTGAGATACACACAGTGAGATACACAGAGTGAGATACACACAGTGAGATACAAAGAGTGAGATACACACAATGAATACACACATTGAGATACACAGTGAGATACACACAGTGAGATACACACAGTGAGATACACAGAGTGAGATACACAGAGTGAGATACACACAGTGATACACAGAGTGAGATACACACAGAGTGAGATACACACAGTGAGTTACACAGAGTGAGATACACAGTGAGATATACACAGTGAGATACACACAGTGAGATACACAGTGAGATACACACAGTGAGATACACAGAGTGAGATACTCACAGTGAGATACACAGAGTGAGATACACACAATGAGATACACAGAGTGAGATACACACAGTGAGATACACAGAGTGAGATACACACAGTGAGATACACAGAGTGAGATACACACAGTGAATACACACAGTGAGATACACATTGAGATACACAGTGAGATACACACAGTGAGATACGCAGAGGGAGATACACACAGTGAGATACACAGAGTGAGATACACACAGTGAGATACGCAGAGTGAGATACACACAGTGAGATACACACAGTGAGATACACAGTGTGAGATACACACAGTGAGATACACACCGTGAGATACACACAGTGAGATACACACAGAGTGAGATACACACAGAGTGAGATACACACAGAGTGAGATACACACAGTGAGATACACAGAGTGAGATACACACAGTGAGATACAAAGAGTGAGATACACACAATGAATACACACATTGAGATACACAGTGAGATACACACAGTGAGATACACACAGTGAGATACACAGAGTGAGATACACAGAGTGAGATACACAGAGTGAGATACACAGTGAGATACACACAGCGTGAGATACACAGAGTGAGATACACACAGTGAGATACACAGTGAGATACACACACTGAGATACACAGAGTGAGATACACACAGTTAGATACACAGAGTGAGATACACAGAGTGAGATACACAGAGTGAGATACACACAGTGAGATGCCCACAGTGAGATACACACAGTGAGATACACAGTGAGATACACACAGTGAATACACACAGTGAGATACACAGAGTGAGAGACACACAGTCAGATACACATTGTGAGATAAACAGAGTGCGATACACACAGTGAGATACACACAGTGAGATACACAGCGTGAGATACACACAGTAAGATACACAGTGAGATACACAGAGTGAGATACACAGAGTGAGATACACAGAGTGAGATACACACAGTGAGATACACAGAGTGAGATACAGACAGTGAGATACACACAGTGAATACACACAGTGAGATACACAGAGTGAGAGACACACAGTCAGATACACATTGTGAGATAAACAGAGTGCGATACACACAGTGAGATACACAGAGTGAGATACACAGAGTGAGATACACACAGTGAGATGCACAGTGAGATACACACAGTGAGATACACACAGTGAGATACACACAGTGAGATACACAGTGTGAGATACACACAGTGAGATACACAGAGTGAGATACACACCGTGAGATACACACAGTGAGATACACACAGTGAGATACACAGAATGAGATACACACAGTGAGATACACACATTGAGATACACAGAGTGAGATACACACAGCGTGAGATACACGCAGAGTGAGATACACACAGAGTGAGATACACAGAGTGAGATACACAGAGTGCGATACACAGAGTGAGATACACACAGGGAGATTCACACAGAGTGAGATACACACAGTGAGATACACACAGTGAGATACACACATTGAGATACACAGAGTGAGATACACACAGAGTGAGATACACAGTGAGATACACACAGTGAGATACACACAGTGAGATACACAGTGAGATACACACAGTGAGATACACAGAGTGAGATACTAGAGTGCGATACACACAGTGAGATACACAGAGTGAGATACAGAGAGTGAGATACACACAGTGAGATACAGAGAGTGAGATACACACAGTGAGATACACACAGTGAGATACAGAGAGTGAGATACACAGAGTGAGATACACAGAGTGAGATACACAGAGTGAGATACACAGAGGGAGATACACACAGTGAGATACACACAGAGTGAGTTACACAGAGTGAGATACACACAGTGAGATACACAGAGTGAGATACACACAGAGTGAGATACACACAGTGAGATACACACAGTGAGATACACACAGTGAGATACAGAGAGTGAGATACACACAGTGAGATACAGAGAGTGAGATACACAGAGTGAGATACACAGAGTGAGATACACAGAGGGAGATACACACAGTGAGATACACACAGAGTGAGTTACACAGAGTGAGATACACACAGTGAGATACACAGAGTGAGATACACACAATGAGATACACACAGTGAGATACACAGAGTGAGATACACAGAGTGAGATACACACAGTGAGATACACACAGTGAGATACACAGAGTGAGATACACACAGTGAGATACACACAGTGAGATACACAGAGTGAGATACACAGAGTGAGATACACACAGTGAGATACACAGAGTGAGATACACAGAGTGAGATACACACAGTGAGATACACAGAGTGAGATGCACACAGTGAGATACACACAGTGAGATACACACAGTGAGATACACAGAGTGAGATACAGAGAGTGAGATACACACAGTGAGATACACAGAGTGAGATACACATTGTGAGATACACAGAGTGAGATACACACAGTGAGATACACAGAGTGAGATACACAGAGTGAGATACACACAGTGAGATACACACAGTGAGATACACAGAGTGAGATACACAATGTGAGATACACACAGTGAGATACACAGAGTGAGATACACACAGTGAGATACACAGAGTGAGATACACACGGTGAGATACACAGAGTGAGATACACAGAGTGAGATACACACAGTGAGATACACAGAGTGAGATACACACAGTGAGATACACACAGTGAGATACACAGAGTGAGATACACACAGTGAGATACACACAGATTGAGATACACACAGTGAGATATACAGAGTGAGATACACACAGTGAGATACACACAGTGAGATACACACAGAGGGAGATACACAGAGTGAGATACACACAGTGTGACACACAGAGTGAGATACACACAGTGAGAAACACACAGTGAGATACACAGTGAGATACACAGTGAGATACACACAGTGAGATACACACAGAGAGATACACAGAGTGAGATACTCACAGTGAGATACACAGAGTGAGATACACACAGTGAGATACACAGAGTGAGATACACACAGTGAGATACACAGAGTGAGATACACACAGTGAGATACACAGAGTGAGATACACACGGTGAGATACACAGAGTGAGATACACACAGTGAGATTCACACAGAGTGAGATACACACAGTGAGATACACACAGTGAGATACACACATTGAGATACACAGAGTGAGATACACACAGAGTGAGATACACACAGAGTGAGATACACACAGTGAGTTACACAGAGTGAGATACACAGTGAGATATACACAGTGAGATACACACAGTGAGATACACAGTGAGATACACACAGTGAGATACACAGAGTGAGATACTCACAGTGAGATACACAGAGTGAGATACACACAATGAGATACACAGAGTGAGATACACACAGTGAGATACACAGAGTGAGATACACACAGTGAGATACACAGAGTGAGATACACACAGTGAATACACACAGTGAGATACACATTGAGATACACAGTGAGATACACACAGTGAGATACGCAGAGGGAGATACACACAGTGAGATACACAGAGTGAGATACACACAGTGAGATACGCAGAGTGAGATACACACAGTGAGATACACACAGTGAGATACACAGTGTGAGATACACACAGTGAGATACACACCGTGAGATACACACAGTGAGATACACACAGAGTGAGATACACACAGAGTGAGATACACACAGAGTGAGATACACACAGTGAGATACACAGAGTGAGATACACACAGTGAGATACAAAGAGTGAGATACACACAATGAATACACACATTGAGATACACAGTGAGATACACACAGTGAGATACACACAGTGAGATACACAGAGTGAGATACACAGAGTGAGATACACACAGTGATACACAGAGTGAGATACACACAGAGTGAGATACACACAGTGAGTTACACAGAGTGAGATACACAGTGAGATATACACAGTGAGATACACACAGTGAGATACACAGTGAGATACACACAGTGAGATACACAGAGTGAGATACTCACAGTGAGATACACAGAGTGAGATACACACAATGAGATACACAGAGTGAGATACACACAGTGAGATACACAGAGTGAGATACACACAGTGAGATACACAGAGTGAGATACACACAGTGAATACACACAGTGAGATACACATTGAGATACACAGTGAGATACACACAGTGAGATACGCAGAGGGAGATACACACAGTGAGATACACAGAGTGAGATACACACAGTGAGATACGCAGAGTGAGATACACACAGTGAGATACACACAGTGAGATACACAGTGTGAGATACACACAGTGAGATACACACCGTGAGATACACACAGTGAGATACACACAGAGTGAGATACACACAGTGAGATACACAGAGTGAGATACACAGAGTGAGATACACAGAGTGAGATACACAGTGAGATACACACAGCGTGAGATACACAGAGTGAGATACACACAGTGAGATACACAGTGAGATACACACACTGAGATACACAGAGTGAGATACACACAGTTAGATACACAGAGTGAGATACACAGAGTGAGATACACAGAGTGAGATACACACAGTGAGATGCCCACAGTGAGATACACACAGTGAGATACACAGTGAGATACACACAGTGAATACACACAGTGAGATACACAGAGTGAGAGACACACAGTCAGATACACATTGTGAGATAAACAGAGTGCGATACACACAGTGAGATACACACAGTGAGATACACAGCGTGAGATACACACAGTAAGATACACAGTGAGATACACAGAGTGAGATACACAGAGTGAGATACACAGAGTGAGATACACACAGTGAGATACACAGAGTGAGATACAGACAGTGAGATACACACAGTGAATACACACAGTGAGATACACAGAGTGAGAGACACACAGTCAGATACACATTGTGAGATAAACAGAGTGCGATACACACAGTGAGATACACAGAGTGAGATACACAGAGTGAGATACACACAGTGAGATGCACAGTGAGATACACACAGTGAGATACACACAGTGAGATACACACAGTGAGATACACAGTGTGAGATACACACAGTGAGATACACAGAGTGAGATACACACCGTGAGATACACACAGTGAGATACACACATTGAGATACACAGAGTGAGATACACACAGCGTGAGATACACGCAGAGTGAGATACACACAGAGTGAGATACACAGAGTGAGATACACAGAGTGCGATACACAGAGTGAGATACACACAGGGAGATTCACACAGAGTGAGATACACACAGTGAGATACACACAGTGAGATACACACATTGAGATACACAGAGTGAGATACACACAGAGTGAGATACACACAGAGTGAGATACACAGAGTGAGATACACAGAGTGCGATACACACAGTGAGATACACAGAGTGAGATACACACAGTGAGATTCACACAGTGAGATACACAGAGTGAGATACACAGTGAGATATACACAGTGAGATACACACAGTGAGATACACAGTGAGATACACACAGTGAGATACACACAGTGAGATACACACAGTGAGATAAACAGAGTGAGATACACAGAGTGTGATACACAGAATGAGATACACACAGTGAGATACACACAGTGAGATACACACAGAGTGAGATACACACAGAGTGAGATACACAGAGAGTCAGATACACACAGTGAGATACACAGAGTGAGATACACACAGAGTGAGATACACAGAGTGAGATACACACAGAGTGAGATACACACAGAGTGAGGTACACAGAGAGTGAGATACACACAGTGAGATACACAGAGTGAGATACACACAGAGTGAGATACACAGAGTGAGATACACACAGAGTGAGATACACAGAGTGAGATACACACAGAGTGAGATACACAGAGTGAGATACACACAGTGAGATACACAGAGTGAGATACACAGTGAGATACACACAGTGAGATACACAGAGTGAGATACACAGAGTGAGATACACACAGTGAGATACACAGAGTGAGATACACAGAGTGAGATACACACAGTGAGATACACAGAGTGAGATACACACAGTGAGATACACAGAGTGAGATACACACAGTGAGATACACAGAGTGAGATACACAGAGTGAGATACACACAGTGAGATACACTGAGTGAGATACACACAGTGAGATACACACAGTGAGATACACAGAGTGAGATACACACAGTGAGATACACACAGATTGAGATACACACAGTGAGATATACAGAGTGAGATACACACAGTGAGATACACACAGTGAGATACACACAGAGGGAGATACACAGAGTGAGATACACACAGTGTGACACACAGAGTGAGATACACACAGTGAGAAACACACAGTGAGATACACAGTGAGATACACAGTGAGATACACACAGTGAGATACACACAGAGAGATACACAGAGTGAGATACACACAGTGAGATACACAGAGTGAGATACTCACAGTGAGATACACAGAGTGAGATACACAGAGTGAGATACACAGAGTGAGATACACACAGTGAGATACACAGAGTGAGATACACACAGTGAGATACACAGAGTGAGATACACACAGTGAGATACTCAGAGTGAGATACACACAGTGAGATACACAGAGTGAGATACACACAGTGAGATACGCAGAGTGAGATACACACAGAGTGAGATACACACAGAGTGAGATACACACAGAGTGAGATACACACAGAGTGAGATACACAGAGTGAGATACACAGAGTGCGATACACACAGTGAGATACACAGAGTGAGATACACACAGTGAGATTCACACAGAGTGAGATACACACAGTGAGATACACACAGTGAGATACACACATTGAGATACACAGAGTGAGATACACACAGAGTGAGATACACACAGAGTGAGATACACACAGTGAGATACACAGAGTGAGATACACAGTGAGATATACACAGTGAGATACACACAGTGAGATACACAGTGAGATACACACAGTGAGATACACAGAGTGAGATACTCACAGTGAGATACACAGAGTGAGATACACACAGTGACATACACAGAGTGAGATACACACAGTGAGATACACAGAGTGAGATACACACAGTGAGATACACAGAGTGAGATACACACAGTGAATACACACAGTGAGATACACATTGAGATACACAGTGAGATACACACAGTGAGATACGCAGAGGGAGATACACACAGTGAGATACACAGAGTGAGATACACACAGTGAGATACACACAGTGAGATACACAGTGTGAGATACACACAGTGAGATACACACCGTGAGATACACACAGTGAGATACACACAGAGTGAGATACACACAGAGTGAGGTACACACAGAGTGAGATACACACAGAGTGAGATACACACAGTGAGATACACAGAGTGAGATACACACAGTGAGATACAAAGAGTGAGATACACACAATGAATACACACATTGAGATACACAGTGAGATACACACAGTGAGATACACACAGTGAGATACACAGAGTGAGATACACAGAGTGAGATACACAGAGTGAGATACACAGTGAGATACACACAGCGTGAGATACACAGAGTGAGATACACACAGTGAGATACACAGTGAGATACACACACTGAGATACACAGAGTGAGATACACACAGTTAGATACACAGAGTGAGATACACAGAGTGAGATACACAGAGTGAGATACACACAGTGAGATGCCCACAGTGAGATACACACAGTGAGATACACAGTGAGATACACACAGTGAATACACACAGTGAGATACACAGAGTGAGAGACACACAGTCAGATACACATTGTGAGATAAACAGAGTGCGATACACACAGTGAGATACACACAGTGAGATACACAGCGTGAGATACACACAGTAAGATACACAGTGAGATACACACAGTGAGATACACAGAGTGAGATACACAGAGTGAGATACACACAGTGAGATACACAGAGTGAGATACAGACAGTGAGATACACACAGTGAATACGCACAGTGAGATACACAGAGTGAGAGACACACAGTCAGAAACACATTGTGAGATAAACAGAGTGCGATACACACAGTGAGATACACACAGTGAGATGCCCACAGTGAGATACACACAGTGAGATACACAGTGAGATACACACAGTGAATACACACAGTGAGATACACAGAGTGAGAGACACACAGTCAGATACACATTGTGAGATAAACAGAGTGCGATACACACAGTGAGATACACAGAGTGAGATACACAGAGTGAGATACACACAGTGAGATGCACAGTTAGATACACACAGTGAGATACACACAGTGAGATACATACAGTGAGATACACAGTGTGAGATACACACAGTGAGATACACAGAGTGAGATACACACCGTGAGATACACAGAGTGAGATACACACAGTGAGATACACAGAATGAGATACACACAGTGAGATACACAGAGATGGACACTGTGAGGTGAACACTGTGAGGTGAACATTGTGAGATGGACATTGTGAGGTGAACATTGTGAGATGGACACTGTGAGGTGAACACTGTGAGGTGAACATTGTGAGGTGGACACTGTGAGGTTAACACTGTGACGTGAGGTACGCACTGTCCCAGTATTTTCCCTTTCTACACGGATAGAAAATTTTACCCTCCATCTAATTTTGCCCTGGGAGTGTTTGATGGGACAGTGTAGAGGGAGCTTTACTCTGTATCTAACCCGTGCTGTACCTGCCCTGGGAGTGTTTGATGGGACAGTGTAGAGGGAGCTTTAATCTGTATTTAACCCATGCTGTACCTGCCCTGGGAATGTTTGATGGGACAGTGTAGAGGGAGCTTTACTCTGTATCTAACCTGTGCTGTACCTGCCCTGGGAGTGTTTGATGGGACAGTGCAGAGGGAGCTTTACTCTGTATCTAACCCATGCTGTACCTGCCCTGGGAGTGTTTGATGGGACAGTGTAGAGGGAGCTTTACTCTGTATCTAACCCGATGTCCTCCAATTTGGACATTTCAGGCCTTGGTCCTGCTGTCCACGAAACCCTCTTTCTGTATAATGTCGACTGCTCTTTCCTCGGAGACATGCGTTAGGGGTCCACGTACACAGATCACTAAAATGTAGTGGTCAGGTACAAAAACTAATCAAAGAGTCTAATGGAATGTTAGCCTTTATAACTAGAGGGCTAGAATATAAAGGGGAGGAAGTTTTGCTACAGTTATACAAAGCCCTGGTTAGACCACATCTGGAGCACTGTGTACAGTGCTGGGCACCGCACCTTAGGAAGGATATATTGGTCTTGGAAGGAGGGCAGCGCAGATTCACCAGAATGATACCTGGCCTCCAAGGGTTAGATTATGAGGTGAGTTTACATAAACCTAGGCTTGTATTCCCTGGAATATAGAAGGTTAAGGGGTGATTTGATTGAGATTTTTAGGATTTTGAACAGAATTGAGAGGGTAGATAGAGAGAAACTTTTTCCACTGCTGGGGGAGTCCAGGACAAGAGGACAATACCTTAAAATCAGAGCCAGGCCATTCAGGAGAGACGTTAGGAAACACTTCACACCAAGGGTGGTAGAAGTGTGGAACTCTCTCCCACAAAAAGCAGTAGATGCTAGCTCAATTAATGGCCCAGAAATTGATCTCGCTCTGTTCCCGCGGGGGTAAGGAGCAGGCGCGATCTCTCACTCCGCGTTGGCTTTTTCAGATCCAGCTCGCATGAACATAAGAACATAAGAACATAAGAAATAGGAGCAGGAGTAGGCCAATCGGCCCCTCGAGCCTGCTCCGCCATTCAATAAGATCATGGCTGATCTGATCCTAACCGCCAATCTACTATCTATCACAGAACCATCTCCTGCATCTAACAGAATTGCACACACGAAATAGGAGCAGAATCAGGCTACACAGTCCCTGGGCCCGCTCCACTACCCACAGGGCCATGACCGATCCGAACCTAGACTCATGTCCAAATTCCTGCCCGCTCCCCGTAACCCTTAATGCCCTTTACTTCTAGGAAACTGTCTATTTCTGTTTTAAATTTAATTAATGTTGTAGCTTCTACAGCTTTTTGTGGCAGCATATTCCATGGACCTACCACCCTCTGAGTGAAGTAGTTCCTCCTCATCTCAGTTTTGAAAGAGCAGCCCCTTATTCTAAGACTATGTCCCCTAGTTCTCGTCTCACCCGTCATCGGGAACATCCTCCCCGCATCCACCCGATCCAACCCCTTCACAATCTTATATGTTTCAATAAGATCGCCTCTCATTCTTCTGAACTCCAATGAGTAGAGTCCCAATCTACCCAACCTCTCCTCATATGACCACCCCCTCATCCCCGGGATTAACCGAATGAACCTTTTTTGCACTGCCTCGAGAGCAAGGATGTCTTTCCTTAAGTAAGGACACCAAAACTGTATGCAGTATTCCAGGTGCGGTCTCACCAATACCTTGTACAACTGAAGCAATACCTCCCTATTTTTATATTCTATCCCCCTAGCAATGAAAGCCAACATTCCATTTGCCTTCTTAATCACTTGCTGCACCTGCATACTAACCTTTTGAGTTTCGTGCACCAGGACCCCCAGATCCCTTTGCACTTCAGTACTCTCCAGTTTCTTGCCATTAAGATAATAAATTGCTCTAGGATTTTTCCTGCCAAAGTGCATCACCTCACACTTTCCAGTGTTGTATTCCATCTGCCAAAT
Organism: Squalus acanthias; assembly: GCA_030390025.1. Lineage (NCBI taxonomy): Eukaryota > Metazoa > Chordata > Chondrichthyes > Squaliformes > Squalidae > Squalus > Squalus acanthias. The sequence goes on from JASTWF010000038.1 coordinate 1,991,941, forward strand.
CTCTGCCCACTTACTTAGCCTGTCTATGTCCCCTTGCAGGTTTTTTATGTCCTCCTCATTCACTACTTTCCCTCCCATCTTTGTATCATCTGCAAATTTTGATATGTTACACTTGGTCCCTTCCTCCAAATCGTTAATATAGATTGTGAAGAGTTGGGGACCCAGCACTGACCCCTGTGGAACACCACTAGTTACTGATTGCCAGTCTGAGAATGAACCATTTATCCCAACTCTTTGCTTTCTGTTAGATAGCCAATCCTCTATCCATGCCAGAATATTACCCCCAATCCCGTGATTTTTTACCTTAAGCAATAATCTTTTGTGTGGCACCTTGTCAAATGCCTTTTGGAAGTCTAAATACACTACGTCCACTGGTTCCCCTTTATCCACTCTATATGTTACTTCCTCAAAGAACTCCAGCAAATTTGTCAAACATGACTTCCCCTTCGTAAAACCATGCTGACTTTGTCCTATTAAATTATGATTATCCAAATGTCCTGTTACTGTTTCCTTAATAATGGACTCCAAAATTTTACCTACCACAGATGTTAGGCTAACCGGTCTATAGTTACCAGCCTTCTGTCTACTGCCCTTTTTAAATAAGGGTGTTACATTAGCAGTTTTCCAGTCTGCCGGGACCTTAGCGGAATCCAGGGAGTTTTGAAAAATTATTACCAATGCATCTACAATCCCTACCGCCACTTCCTTCAAGACTCTAGGATGTAAGCCATCAGGTCCAGGTGATTTATCCGCCTTGAGTCCCATTATTTTACCGAGTACCACTTCCTTAGTGATTTTGATCGTGTTTAGCTCCTCTCCCCCTATAGCCCCCTGTTTGTCCAGTGTTGGGATATTCTTAGTGTCCTCTACTGTAAAGACTGATACAAAATATTCATTCAGTGTTTTTGCCATCTCCATATTTCCCACCATTAATTTCCCGGTCTCATCCTCTAAGGGACCAACATTTACTTTAGCCACCCTTTTTCTTTTTATATAACTATAAAAACTCTTACTATCTGTTTTTATATTTTTTGCTAATTTACTTTCATAATCTATCTTCCCTTTCTTAATCAATCTTTTTGTTATTTTTTGCTGCCTTTTAAAGTTTTCCCAATCCTCTGTCCTCCCACTAGATTTCGCTACCTTATATGCCCTTGTTTTTAGTCGAATACTATCCTTAATTTCTTTACTTAGCCACGGATGACTGTCCTTTCTTTTACACCCTTTTCTTTTCAGTGGAATATATTTTTTTTGGAAGTTGTAAAATAACTCCTTGAATGTACACCACTGATCATGTGTCGTTTTACCCTTTAATCTATTTTCCCAATCCACTCTACTCAATTCCGCTCGCATACCTTCATAGTCTCCTTTATTCAAGCTTAGCACGCTTGTTTGAGATCCAACCTTCTCACCCTCTAATTGAATATGGAATTCAACCATGTTATGGTCACTCATTCCAAGGGGATCCTTTACTAGGACATTTTTAATTAATCCTGTCTCGTTACACAGGACCAGATCTAAGGTTGCTTGCCCCCTGGTCGGTTCAGTTACATACTGCTCAAGAAACCCATCCCTAATACACTCAATGAACTCATCCTCAAGGCAGCCCTGCCCCATTTGATTTGTCCAATTAATATGATAGTTAAAATCCCCCATAATTATAGATGTTCCCTTATTACATGCCTCAACTATTTCCTGATTGATACTCCGTCCAATAGAGTTGCAACTGTTCGGAGGCCTATAGACTACGCCCACTAATGTTTTTTTCCCCTTATTATTCCTTATCTCCACCCAAACTGTTTCATTATCATGATTTTTTGACCCAATATCATTACTCTGTATTACAGTGATTCCTTCCTTTATTAACATAGCCACCCCACCTCCCCTTCCTTCCTGCCTGTCCTTCCTGATCGTTAAATAACCTGGTATGTTTAATTCCCAGGCATTGTCACCCTGCAGCCATGTTTCTGTAATGGCCACAATATCATAACCATATGTAGTTATTTGTGCCATTAACTCATCTATTTTGTTACGAATGCTACGTGCATTCAGATAGAGAACTTTCAAATATGCTTTGTGGCACTTAGTTCCTGCTTTTTCACTTTTTACCAGTTTACCTTTTACTCCACACACTCTGTCCCTTCCTGCCACGCTCTGATTTGTGATTCCCCTACTGCTACCTATGTCTATGACCCTCTCTGTTGTCATTTTTATTTTTTGCTCTCTTGAAACCTCCCCCCCACTAATTAGTTTAAAGCCCTCTCCACAGCCCTAGTTATTCGATTCGCCAGGACACTAGTCCCAGCACTGGCCAAGTGAAGTCCGTCCCAACGGAACAGCTCTCTCCTGCCCCAGTACTGGTGCCAGTGTCCCAAGAAGCAAAACCCATTTTTCCCACACCAGTCTTTGAGCCACGCATTCAACTCCCTGATTTTATTTACCCTAGCCAAATTTGCTCGTGGCTCAGGTAGTAATCCAGAGATTATTACCCTCGAGGTTCTGCTTTTTAATTTGGCCCCTAGCTGCTCAAACTCCCTCAGCAGAACCTCTTTCCTTGTCCTATCTATGTCATTGGTACCAACATGGACCACGACAACTGGATCCTCCCCCTCCCACTCCAAGTTTCTCTCCAGCCCAGAGGAGATGTCCTTAACCCTGGCACTGGGCAGGCAACACAGCCTTCGGGACTCTCGCTCTTGGCTGCAAAGAACCCTATCTATCCCCCTAATGATACTATACCCTACCACTACAACATTTCTTTTCACTCCCCCCACTTGAATGGCCCCCCCTACCACGGTGCTGTGGCCAGGTTGCTCATCCTCCCTGCAGTCCCCGCTCCTATCCACACAGGGAGTAAGAGCCTCGAACCTGTTGGACAAGAGCAAGGGCTGCGGCTCCTCCAACACTACCTCCTGGATCCCTGTACCTGCCTCACTCGTAGTCACACCTTCCTGTCCCTGACCACGGGCTACTTCTGAATTAGTTACTCTAATTGGTGTGACTACCTCCTGAAACACGGAGTCCAGGTAACTCTCCCCCTCCCTGATGTGTCGCAGTGTTTGAAGCTCGGACTCCAGCTCATCAACACGGAGCCGGAGTTCCTCGAGCAGCCAACACTTACTGCAGAATGAGATACACACAGTGAGATACACACAGTGAGATACACACATTGAGATACACAGAGTGAGATACACACAGAGTGAGATACACACAGAGTGAGATACACAGAGAGTGAGATACACACAGTGAGATACACAGAGTGAGATACACACAGAGTGAGATACACAGAGTGAGATACACACAGAGTGAGATACACACAGAGTGAGATACACAGAGAGTGAGATACACACAGTGAGATACACAGAGTGAGATACACACAGAGTGAGATACACAGAGTGAGATACACACAGAGTGAGATACACAGAGTGAGATACACACAGAGTGAGATACACAGAGTGAGATACACAGAGTGAGATACACAGAGTGAGATACACAGTGAGATACACACAGTGAGATACACACAGTGAGATACACAGAGTGAGATACACACAGTGAGATACACACAGTGAGATACACACAGTGAGATACACACACAGTGAGATACACAGAGTGAGATACACAGAGTGAGATACACACAGTGAGATACACAGAGTGAGATACACACAGAGTGAGATACACACAGTGAGATACACACAGTGAGATACACACAATGAGATACAGAGAGTGAGATACACACAGTGAGATACACAGAGTGAGATACACAGAGTGAGATACACAGAGGGAGATACACACAGTGAGATACAGAGAGTGAGATACACAGAGTGAGATACACAGAGTGAGATACACACAGTGAGATACACAGAGTGAGATACACACAATGAGATACACACAGTGAGATACACAGAGTGAGATACACACAGTCAGATACACAGAGTGAGATACACAGAGTGAGATACACACAGTGAGATACACACAGTGAGATACACAGAGTGAGATACACACAGTGAGATACACAGAGTGAGATACACACAGTGAGATACACACAGTGAGATACACAGAGTGAGATACACACAGTGAGATACACACAGTGAGATACACAGAGTGAGATACACACAGAGTGAGTTACACAGAGTGAGATACACACAGTGAGATACACAGAGTGAGATACACACAGTGAGATACACAGAGTGAGATACACAGAGTGAGATACACACAGTGTGATACACAGAGTGAGATACACACAGTGAGATACACACAGTGAGATACACACAGTGAGATACACAGAGTGAGATACACAGAGTGAGATACACAGAGTGAGACACACAGAGTGAGATACACAGAGTGAGATACACACAGAGTGAGTTACACAGAGTGAGATACACACAGTGAGATACACAGAGTGAGATACACACAGTGAGATACACACAGTGAGATACACAGAGTGAGATACACAGAGTGAGATACACACAGTGAGATACACAGAGTGAGATACACAGAGTGAGATACACAGAGTGAGATACACACAGTGAGATACACAGAGTGAAATACACACAGTCAGATACACAGAGTGAGATACACACAGAGATACACACAGTGAGATACACCCAGAGAGATACACACAGTGAGATACACAGAGTGAGATACACACAGTGAGATACACACAGTGAGATACACAGAGTGAGATACACACAGTGAGATACACACAGTGAGATACACAGAGTGAAATACACACAGTCAGATACACAGAGTGAGATACACACAGAGATACACACAGTGAGATACACCCAGAGAGATACACACAGTGAGATACACAGAGTGAGATACACACAGTGAGATACACACAGTGAGATACACACAGTGAGATACACAGATTGAGATACACACAGTGAGATACACACAGTGAGATACACAGAGTGAGATACACACAGTGAGATACACACAGTGAGATACACAGTGAGATACACACAGTGAGATACACACAGTGAGATACACAGAGTGAGATACACACAGTGAGATACACACAGTGAGATACACACAGTGAGATACACATTGGCCCAGGAATTAAAGACGGAGCCTTCGGGCGGGGGTAAGGCTTCCCCGCGCTATCTCACTGCGCGCCTGCCTTTTCATTCCGAGCTCGCACGAACTTGATTTTCTAGACAGCAGCTGTGCAGTGCTTCCGTATCCCACAGGCGCAGTTAATTCGTGCGAGCTGTGGGATCACGTGATTCAGTTAGAGCCAATGGCTGCACAGCATCTTTCATTCATAGTTTGCACAGCAAGTGCTGTGAAAGCTATGAATCTATACCCCCTCAAAAGAACAGGTAAACCTGAATTAAAATTTTTTTTAAAACCTTCACATTAATAAAATAAGTATAGTTAAATAAATTAACCACTTTAAACAAAAAATTAAATTTTTGAAAAATTTAAAATCTTTTTTAAAAATTTATAAAAATAAACTTACCTTTCTTTAAAGTCTCTAAAAAAGATATACCTGTTGAAAAAAATTCAAAATAATACTTAATTAACTACTTACCTTTTTAAAAGAGGGTCTTACGCCTCCTTTCTTTATGTGCAAAATCTTCCATGCTTACCTGCGCGTTCAAAGCACTAAGTGCACTGCGTGCGCGCAGCCTGTAGCGCACACGCGGTTCACCTAGGAACCGCCCCTTTTGAAATCACCAAGTGCCGGTTTTCAGCGCATGCGCAGTGCATGCAGAAAACCGGCAATTGGAGACAGAATACGCGAGAGTACGCAGTGCGTACTCTCACGTAGAGACACTAATTTTTGGGCCATTGTGAGATACACATCGTGAGGTGGACACTGTGAGATACACACAGTGAGATGGACTCTGTGAGATGGACACTGTGAGATACACATTGTGAGGTGGACATTGTGAGATGGACACTGTGAGATACACATTGTGAGATGGACACTGTGAGATGGACACTGTGAGTTACACATTGTGAGATGGACACTGTGAGATACACATTGTGAGATGGACACTGTGAGATGGACACTGTGAGATACACATTGTGAGATGGACACTGTGAGATGGACACTGTGAGGTGAACATTGTGAGATACACATTGTGAGATGGACACTGTGAGATACACATTGTGAGGTGGACACTGTGAGGTGGACACTGTGAGGTGAACATTGTGAGGTGGACATTGTGAGGTGGACATTGTGAGGTGAACACTGTGAGGTGGACATTGTGAGGTGAACATTGTGAGGTGAACACTGTGAGGTGGACATTGTGAGGTGAACACTGTGAGGTGAACACTGTGAGGTGGACATTGTGAGGTGAACACTGTGAGGTGAACACTGTGAGGTGGACATTGTGAGGTGAACACTGTGAGGTGGACACTGTGAGGTGGACATTGTGAGGTGAACACTGTGAGGTGAACACTGTGAGGTGGACATTGTGAGGTGAACACTGTGAGGTGGACATTGTGAGGTGAACACTGTGAGGTGAACACTGTGAGGTGGACATTGTGAGGTGAACACTGTGAGGTGAACACTGTGAGGTGGACATTGTGAGGTGAACACTGTGAGGTGGACATTGTGAAGTGAACATTGTGAGGTGAACACTGTGAGATACACATTGTGAGATGGACACTGTGAGATGGACACTGTGAGGTGAACACTGTGAGATGGACACTGTGAGGTGGACACTGTGAGGTGAACACTGTGAGGTGGACATTGTGAAGTGAACATTGTGAGGTGAACACTGTGAGGTGGACATTGTGAGGTGAACACTGTGAGGTGAACACTGTGAGGTGGACACTGTGAGATGGACATTGTGAGGTGAAAACTGTGAGGTGGACATTGTGAGGTGGACATTGTGAGATGGACATTGTGAGGTGAACATTGTGAGGTGGACATTGTGAGATGGACATTGTGAGGTGAACACTGTGAGGTGAACACTGTGAGGTGGACATTGTGAGATGGACATTGTGAGGTGAACACTGTGAGGTGGACATTGTGAGGTGGACATTGTGAGATGGACATTGTGAGGTGAACACTGTGAGGTGAACACTGTGAGGTGGACATTGTGAGATGGACATTGTGAGGTGGACATTGTGAGGTGAACATTGTGAGGTGGACATTGTGAGATGGACATTGTGAGGTGGACATTGTGAGGTGAACATTGTGAGGTGGACATTGTGAGATGGACACTGTGAGATGGACACTGTGAGATGGACACTGTGAGGTGAACACTGTGAGGTGGACATTGTGAGATGGACACTGTGAGGTGGACACTGTGAGGTGGACACTGTGAGATGGACATTGTGAGATGGACATTGTGAGGTGGACATTGTGAGGTGGACATTGTGAGGTGGACACTGTGAGGTGGACATTGTGAGGTGAACATTGTGAGGTGGACATTGTGAGATGGACACTGTGAGGTGAACATTGTGAGATGGACACTGTGAGGTGAACATTGTGAGGTGGACATTGTGAGATGGACACTGTGAGGTGAACACTGTGAGGTGGACATTGTGAGATGGACATTGTGAGGTGGACATTGTGAGGTGAACACTGTGAGGTGGACACTGTGAGGTGAACACTGTGAGGTGGACATTGTGAGATGGACATTGTGAGGTGAACACTGTGAGATGGACATTGTGAGATGGACATTGTGAGGTGAACACTGTGAGGTGGACATTGTGAGGTGGACACTGTGAGATGGACACTGTGAGGTGGACACTGTGAGATGGACATTGTGAGGTGAACACTGTGAGATGGACATTGTGAGATGGACATTGTGAGGTGAACACTGTGAGATGGACATTGTGAGGTGGACATTGTGAGGTGAACACTGTGAGGTGGACATTGTGAGATGGACATTGTGAGGTGAACACTGTGAGATGGACATTGTGAGATGGACATTGTGAGGTGAACACTGTGAGGTGGACATTGTGAGGTGAACATTGTGAGGTGGACACTGTGAGATGGACACTGTGAGGTGGACATTGTGAGATGGACATTGTGAGGTGAACACTGTGAGATGGACATTGTGAGATGGACATTGTGAGGTGGACACTGTGAGATGGACATTGTGAGGTGGACATTGTGAGGTGGACATTGTGAGATGGACATTGTGAGGTGGACACTGTGAGGTGGACATTGTGAGATGGACATTGTGAGGTGAACACTGTGAGGTGAACATTGTGAGGTGGACATTGTGAGGTGGACATTGTGAGGTGGACATTGTGAGGTGAACACTGTGAGGTGGACATTGTGAGGTGGACATTGTGAGGTGGACACTGTGAGGTGGACATTGTGAGGTGAACACTGTGAGATGGACATTGTGAGGTGGACATTGTGAGGTGGACATTGTGAGGTGGACACTGTGAGGTGGACATTGTGAGGTGAACATTGTGAGATGGACATTGTGAGGTGGACATTGTGAGGTGGACATTGTGAGATGGACATTGTGAGGTGGACATTGTGAGGTGGACATTGTGAGATGGACATTGTGAGGTGGACATTGTGAGGTGGACATTGTGAGATGGACATTGTGAGGTGAACACTGTGAGGTGGACATTGTGAGGTGGACATTGTGAGATGGACATTGTGAGGTGGACATTGTGAGGTGGACATTGTGAGGTGGACATTGTGAGATGGACATTGTGAGGTGGACATTGTGAGGTGGACATTGTGAGGTGGACATTGTGAGGTGGACATTGTGAGGTGAACATTGTGAGGTGGACATTGTGAGGTGAACATTGTGAGGTGGACATTGTGAGGTGGACATTGTGAGGTGGACATTGTGAGGTGGACATTGTGAGGTGGACACTGTGAGGTGGACATTGTGAGGTGGACATTGTGAGATGAACATTGTGAGGTGAACACTGTGAGATGAACACTGTGAGGTGAACACTGTGAGGTGGACATTGTGAGGTGAACACTGTGAGGTGAACACTGTGAGGTGGACATTGTGAGGTGAACACTGTGAGATGGACATTGTGAGGTGAACACTGTGAGATGAACACTGTGAGGTGAACACTGTGAGGTGAACACTGTGAGGTGGACATTGTGAGGTGAACACTGTGAGGTGGACACTGTGAGGTGAACACTGTGAGGTGGACATTGTGAGGTGGACACTGTGAGGTGGACATTGTGAGGTGAACACTGTGAGATGGACATTGTGAGGTGAACACTGTGAGATGAACACTGTGAGGTGAACACTGTGAGGTGAACACTGTGAGATGGACATTGTGAGGTGAACACTGTGAGGTGGACACTGTGAGGTGAACACTGTGAGGTGGACATTGTGAGGTGGACATTGTGAGGTGGACATTGTGAGGTGAACACTGTGAGGTGGACATTGTGAGGTGGACACTGTGAGGTGGACATTGTGAGATGGACATTGTGAGGTGGACACTGTGAGGTGGACATTGTGAGATGGACATTGTGAGGTGAACACTGTGAGGTGAACATTGTGAGGTGGACATTGTGAGGTGGACATTGTGAGGTGGACATTGTGAGGTGGACATTGTGAGGTGGACATTGTGAGATGGACATTGTGAGGTGGACATTGTGAGGTGGACATTGTGAGATGGACATTGTGAGGTGAACACTGTGAGGTGGACATTGTGAGGTGGACATTGTGAGATGGACATTGTGAGGTGAACACTGTGAGGTGGACATTGTGAGGTGGACATTGTGAGGTGGACATTGTGAGATGGACATTGTGAGGTGGACATTGTGAGGTGGACATTGTGAGGTGGACATTCTGAGGTGAACATTGTGAGGTGGACATTGTGAGGTGAACATTGTGAGGTGGACATTGTGAGGTGGACATTGTGAGGTGGACATTGTGAGATGAACACTGTGAGGTGGACACTGTGAGATGGACATTGTGAGGTGGACATTGTGAGGTGGACATTGTGAGATGGACATTGTGAGGTGAACACTGTGAGGTGAACACTGTGAGATGGACATTGTGAGATGGACATTGTGAGGTGAACACTGTGAGGTGGACATTGTGAGGTGAACACTGTGAGATGGACACTGTGAGGTGAACACTGTGAGGTGGACATTGTGAGGTGAACATTGTGAGGTGGACATTGTGAGGTGGACATTGTGAGGTGGACATTGTGAGGTGGACATTGTGAGGTGGACACTGTGAGGTGGACATTGTGAGGTGGACATTGTGAGATGAACATTGTGAGGTGAACACTGTGAGATGAACACTGTGAGGTGAACACTGTGAGGTGGACATTCTGAGGTGAACACTGTGAGGTGAACACTGTGAGGTGGACATTGTGAGGTGAACACTGTGAGATGGACATTGTGAGGTGAACACTGTGAGATGAACACTGTGAGGTGAACACTGTGAGGTGAACACTGTGAGGTGGACATTGTGAGGTGAACACTGTGAGGTGGACACTGTGAGGTGAACACTGTGAGGTGGACATTGTGAGGTGGACACTGTGAGGTGGACATTGTGAGGTGAACACTGTGAGATGGACATTGTGAGGTGAACACTGTGAGATGAACACTGTGAGGTGAACACTGTGAGGTGAACACTGTGAGATGGACATTGTGAGGTGAACACTGTGAGGTGGACACTGTGAGGTGAACACTGTGAGGTGGACATTGTGAGGTGGACATTGTGAGGTGGACATTGTGAGGTGAACACTGTGAGGTGGACATTGTGAGGTGGACACTGTGAGGTGGACATTGTGAGCTGAACACTGTGAGATGGACATTGTGAGGTGAACACTGTGAGATGAACACTGTGAGGTGAACACTGTGAGGTGAACACTGTGAGATGGACATTGTGAGGTGGACACTGTGAGGTGAACACTGTGAGGTGAACACTGTGAGGTGAACACTGTGAGGTGGACATTGTGAGGTGGACACTGTGAGGTGGACATTGTGAGATGGACATTGTGAGATGGACATTGTGAGATGGACATTGTGAGATGGACATTGTGAGATGGACACTGTGAGGTGGACACTGTGAGATGGACATTGTGAGGTGGACATTGTGAGGTGGACATTGTGAGGTGAACACTGTGAGGTGGACATTGTGAGGTGGACATTGTGAGGTGGACACTGTGAGGTGGACATTGTGGAGGTGGACATTGTGAGGTGGACACTGTGAGGTGGACATTGTGAGGTGGACATTGTGAGGTGGACATTGTGAGGTGGACATTGTGAGGTGGACACTGTGAGGTGGACATTGTGAGGTGGACACTGTGAGGTGGACATTGTGAGGTGACATTGTGAGGTGGACACTGTGAGGTGGACACTGTGAGGTGGACATGTGAGGTGGACATTGTGAGGTGGACACTGTGAGGTGGACACTGTGAGGTGGACATTGTGAGGTGGACATTGTGAGGTGAACATTGTGAGGGACCTGTGGACATTGTGAGGTGGACATTGTGAGGTGAACATTGTGAGGTGGACACTGTGAGGTGGACATTGTGAGATGGACATTGTGAGGTGAACATTGTGAGGTGGACATTGTGAGGTGGACACTGTGAGGTGGACACTGTGAGGTGGACATTGTGAGGTGGACATTGTGAGATTGGACATTGTGAGGTGGACACTGTGAGGTGGACACTGTGAGGTGGACATTGTGAGGTGGACACTGTGAGGTGGACATTGTGAGGTGGAAACACTGTGAGATGGACATTGTGAGGTGGACACTGTGAGGTGGACATTGTGAGGTGAACACTGTGAGGTGGACATTGTGAGGTGAACATTGTGAGGTGGACACTGTGAGGTGGACACTGTGAGGTGGACATCTGTGAGGTGGACATTGTGAGATGGACACTGTGAGATGGACCTTGTGAGGTGGGACAAGGACACTGTGAGATGGACATTGTGAGGTGGACATTGTGAGATGGACATTGTGAGGGTGGAACATTGTGAGGTGGACACTGTGAGGTGGACATTGTGAGGACTGGACATTGTGAGGTGGACACTGTGAGGTGGACATTGTGAGGTGAACACTGTGAGGTGGACATTGTGAGGTGGACATTGTGAGGTGAACACTGTGAGGTGGACACTGTGAGATGGACATTGTGAGGTGGAACACTTGTGAGGTGGACATTGTGAGATGACAATTGTGAGGTGAACACTGTGAGGTGAACACTGTGAGATGGACATTGTGAGATGGACACTTGTGAGGTGAACACTGTGAGGTGGACATTGTGAGGTGGACATGTGAGGTGGACATTGTGAGGTGGACATTGTGAGGTGGACATTGTGAGGTGAACATTGTGAGGTGGACATTGTGAGGTGAACATTGTGAGGTGGACATTGTGAGGTGGACATTGTGAGGTGGACATTGTGAGGTGGACATTGTGAGGGGACCTTGTAGTGATGACATTGTGAGATGAACATTGTGAGTGAACACTGTGAGATGAACACTGTGAGGTGAACACTGTGAGGTGGACATTGTGAGGTGAACACTGTGAGGTGAACACTGTGAGGTGGACATTGTGAGGTGAACACTGTGAGATGGACATTGTGAGGTGAACACTGTGAGATGAACACTGTGAGGAGAACACTGTGAGGTGAACACTGTGAGGTGGACATTGTGAGAGTGAACACTGTGAGGTGGACACTGTGAGGTGAACACTGTGAGGTGGACATTGTGAGGTGGACACTGTGAGGTGGACATTGTGAGGTGAACACTGTGAGATGGACATTGTGAGGTGAACACTGTGAGATGAACACTGTGAGGTGAACACTGTGAGGTGAACACTGTGAGATGGACATTGTGAGGTGAACACTGTGAGGTGGACACTGTGAGGTGAACACTGTGAGGTGGACATTGTGAGGTGGACATTGTGAGGTGGACATTGTGAGGTGAACACTGTGAGGTGGACATTGTGAGGTGGACACTGTGAGGTGGACATTGTGAGATGGACATTGTGAGGTGGACACTGTGAGGTGGACATTGTGAGATGGACATTGTGAGGTGAACACTGTGAGGTGAACATTGTGAGGTGGACATTGTGAGGTGGACATTGTGAGGTGGACATTGTGAGGTGGACATTGTGAGGTGGACATTGTGAGATGGACATTGTGAGGTGGACATTGTGAGGTGGACATTGTGAGATGGACATTGTGAGGTGAACACTGTGAGGTGGACATTGTGAGGTGGACATTGTGAGATGGACATTGTGAGGTGAACACTGTGAGGTGGACATTGTGAGGTGGACATTGTGAGGTGGACATTGTGAGATGGACATTGTGAGGTGGACATTGTGAGGTTGACATTGTGAGGTGGACATTGTGAGGTGAACATTGTGAGGTGGACATTGTGAGGTGAACATTGTGAGGTGGACATTGTGAGGTGGACATTGTGAGGTGGACATTGTGAGATGAACACTGTGAGGTGGACACTGTGAGATGGACATTGTGAGGTGGAGCATTGTGAGGTGGACATTGTGAGATGGACATTGTGAGGTGAACACTGTGAGGTGAACACTGTGAGATGGACATTGTGAGATGGACATTGTGAGGTGAACACTGTGAGGTGGACATTGTGAGGTGAACACTGTGAGATGGACACTGTGAGGTGAACACTGTGAGGTGGACATTGTGAGGTGAACATTGTGAGGTGGACACTGTGAGGTGGACATTGTGAGGTGGACATTGTGAGATGAACATTGTGAGGTGAACACTGTGAGGTGACACTGTGAGGTGGACACTTGTGAGGTGACACTGTGAGGTGGACACTGTGAGGTGAACACTGTGAGGTGGACATTGTGAGGTGGACATTGTGAGGTGGACATTGTGAGGTGAACACTGTGAGGTGGCCATTGTGAGGTGAACACTGTGAGGTGGACACTGTGAGATGACACTGTGAGGTGGACACTGTGAGGTGGACATTGTGAGGTGACACTGTGAGGTGACACTGTGAGGTGACACTGTGAGATGGACATTGTGAGGTGGACACTGTGAGGTGGACATTGTGAGGTGGACACTGTGAGGTGGACACTGTGAGGTGGACACTGTGAGGTGGACATTGTGAGGTGAACATTGTGAGGTGGACATTGTGAGGATGAACATTGTGAGATGGACATTGTGAGAGTGAAACTGTGAGGTGGACATTGTGAGGTGGACACTGTGAGGTGGACACTGTGAGGTGGACATTGTGAGGTGAACATTGTGAGGTGGACATTGTGAGATGGACAATGTGAGGTGGACACTGTGAGGTGGACAATTGTGAGATGGACATTGTGAGGTGAACACTGTGAGGTGGACATTGTGAGGTGGACATTGTGAGGTGGACATTGTGAGGTGAACACTTGTGAGGTGGACACTGTGAGGTGGACATTGTGAGATGGACACTGTGAGGTGGACATTGTGAGGTGGACATTGTGAGGTGGCATTGTGAGGTGACATTGTGAGGTGAACACTGTGAGGTGGACATTGTGAGGTGAACACTGTGAGATGGACATTGTGAGGTGAACACTGTGAGATGAACACTGTGAGGTGAACACTGTGAGGTGAACACTGTGAGGTGGACATTGTGAGGTGAACACTGTGAGGTGGACACTGTGAGGTGAACACTGTGAGGTGGACATTGTGAGGTGGACACTGTGAGGTGGACATTGTGAGGTGAACACTGTGAGATGGACATTGTGAGGTGAACACTGTGAGATGAACACTGTGAGGTGAACACTGTGAGGTGAACACTGTGAGATGGACATTGTGAGGTGAACACTGTGAGGTGGACACTGTGAGGTGAACACTGTGAGGTGGACATTGTGAGGTGGACATTGTGAGGTGGACATTGTGAGGTGAACACTGTGAGGTGGACATTGTGAGGTGGACACTGTGAGGTGGACATTGTGAGATGGACATTGTGAGGTGGACACTGTGAGGTGGACATTGTGAGATGGACATTGTGAGGTGAACACTGTGAGGTGAACATTGTGAGGTGGACATTGTGAGGTGGACATTGTGAGGTGGACATTGTGAGGTGGACATTGTGAGGTGGACATTGTGAGATGGACATTGTGAGGTGGACATTGTGAGGTGGACATTGTGAGATGGACATTGTGAGGTGAACACTGTGAGGTGGACATTGTGAGGTGGACATTGTGAGATGGACATTGTGAGGTGAACACTGTGAGGTGGACATTGTGAGGTGGACATTGTGAGGTGGACATTGTGAGATGGACATTGTGAGGTGGACATTGTGAGGTTGACATTGTGAGGTGGACATTGTGAGGTGAACATTGTGAGGTGGACATTGTGAGGTGAACATTGTGAGGTGGACATTGTGAGGTGGACATTGTGAGGTGGACATTGTGAGATGAACACTGTGAGGTGGACACTGTGAGATGGACATTGTGAGGTGGAGATTGTGAGGTGGACATTGTGAGATGGACATTGTGAGGTGAACACTGTGAGGTGAACACTGTGAGATGGACATTGTGAGATGGACATTGTGAGGTGAACACTGTGAGGTGGACATTGTGAGGTGAACACTGTGAGATGGACACTGTGAGGTGAACACTGTGAGGTGGACATTGTGAGGTGAACATTGTGAGGTGGACATTGTGAGGTGGACATTGTGAGGTGGACATTGTGAGGTGGACATTGTGAGGTGGACACTGTGAGGTGGACATTGTGAGGTGGACATTGTGAGATGAACATTGTGAGGTGACACTGTGAGATGAACACTGTGAGGTGAACACTGTGAGGTGGACATTGTGAGGTGAACACTGTGAGGTGAACACTGTGAGGTGGACATTGTGAGGTGAACACTGTGAGATGGACATTGTGAGGTGAACACTGTGAGATGAACACTGTGAGGTGAACACTGTGAGGTGAACACTGTGAGGTGGACATTGTGAGGTGAACACTGTGAGGTGGACACTGTGAGGTGAACACTGTGAGGTGGACATTGTGAGGTGGACACTGTGAGGTGGACATTGTGAGGTGAACACTGTGAGATGGACATTGTGAGGTGAACACTGTGAGATGAACACTGTGAGGTGAACACTGTGAGGTGAACACTGTGAGATGGACATTGTGAGGTGAACACTGTGAGGTGGACACTGTGAGGTGAACACTGTGAGGTGGACATTGTGAGGTGGACATTGTGAGGTGGACATTGTGAGGTGAACACTGTGAGGTGGACATTGTGAGGTGGACACTGTGAGGTGGACATTGTGAGGTGAACACTGTGAGATGGACATTGTGAGGTGAACACTGTGAGATGAACACTGTGAGGTGAACACTGTGAGGTGAACACTGTGAGATGGACATTGTGAGGTGGACACTGTGAGGTGAACACTGTGAGGTGAACACTGTGAGGTGAACACTGTGAGGTGGACATTGTGAGGTGGACACTGTGAGGTGGACATTGTGAGATGGACATTGTGAGATGGACATTGTGAGATGGACATTGTGAGATGGACATTGTGAGATGGACACTGTGAGGTGGACACTGTGAGATGGACATTGTGAGGTGGACATTGTGAGGTGGACATTGTGAGGTGAACACTGTGAGGTGGACATTGTGAGGTGGACATTGTGAGGTGGACACTGTGAGGTGGACATTGTGAGGTGGACATTGTGAGGTGGACACTGTGAGGTGGACATTGTGAGGTGGACATTGTGAGGTGGACATTGTGAGGTGGACATTGTGAGGTGGACACTGTGAGGTGGACATTGTGAGGTGGACACTGTGAGGTGGACATTGTGAGGTGAACATTGTGAGGTGGACACTGTGAGGTGGACACTGTGAGGTGGACATTGTGAGGTGGACATTGTGAGGTGGACACTGTGAGGTGGACACTGTGAGGTGGACATTGTGAGGTGGACATTGTGAGGTGAACATTGTGAGGTGGACATTGTGAGGTGGACATTGTGAGGTGAACATTGTGAGGTGGACACTGTGAGGTGGACATTGTGAGATGGACATTGTGAGGTGAACATTGTGAGGTGGACATTGTGAGGTGGACACTGTGAGGTGGACACTGTGAGGTGGACATTGTGAGGTGGACATTGTGAGATGGACATTGTGAGGTGGACACTGTGAGGTGGACACTGTGAGGTGGACATTGTGAGGTGGACACTGTGAGGTGGACATTGTGAGGTGAACACTGTGAGATGGACATTGTGAGGTGGACACTGTGAGGTGGACATTGTGAGGTGAACACTGTGAGGTGGACATTGTGAGGTGAACATTGTGAGGTGGACACTGTGAGGTGGACACTGTGAGGTGGACATTGTGAGGTGGACATTGTGAGATGGACACTGTGAGATGGACATTGTGAGGTGGACACTGTGAGATGGACATTGTGAGGTGGACATTGTGAGATGGACATTGTGAGGTGGACATTGTGAGGTGGACACTGTGAGGTGGACATTGTGAGGTGGACATTGTGAGGTGGACACTGTGAGGTGGACATTGTGAGGTGAACACTGTGAGGTGGACATTGTGAGATGGACATTGTGAGGTGGACACTGTGAGGTGGACACTGTGAGGTGGACATTGTGAGGTGGACACTGTGAGGTGGACATTGTGAGATGGACATTGTGAGGTGGACACTGTGAGGTGGACACTGTGAGGTGGACATTGTGAGGTGGACACTGTGAGGTGGACATTGTGAGATGGACATTGTGAGGTGGACACTGTGAGGTGGACATTGTGAGATGGACATTGTGAGGTGGACACTGTGAGGTGGACACTGTGAGGTGGACATTGTGAGGTGGACACTGTGAGGTGGACATTGTGAGATGGACATTGTGAGGTGGACACTGTGAGGTGGACATTGTGAGGTGGACACTGTGAGGTGGACATTGTGAGGTGAACACTGTGAGGTGGACACTGTGAGGTGGACACTGTGAGGTGGACATTGTGAGGTGGACACTGTGAGGTGGACACTGTGAGGTGACACTGTGAGGTGGACATTGTGAGGTGGACACTGTGAGGTGGACATTGTGAGGTGAACACTGTGAGATGGACATTGTGAGGTGAACACTGTGAGATGAACACTGTGAGGTGAACACTGTGAGGTGAACACTGTGAGATGGACATTGTGAGGTGAACACTGTGAGGTGGACACTGTGAGGTGAACACTGTGAGGTGGACATTGTGAGGTGGACATTGTGAGGTGGACATTGTGAGGTGAACACTGTGAGGTGGACATTGTGAGGTGGACACTGTGAGGTGGACATTGTGAGATGGACATTGTGAGGTGGACACTGTGAGGTGGACATTGTGAGATGGACATTGTGAGGTGAACACTGTGAGGTGAACATTGTGAGGTGGACATTGTGAGGTGGACATTGTGAGGTGGACATTGTGAGGTGGACATTGTGAGGTGGACATTGTGAGATGGACATTGTGAGGTGGACATTGTGAGGTGGACATTGTGAGATGGACATTGTGAGGTGAACACTGTGAGGTGGACACTGTGAGGTGGACATTGTGAGGTGGACATTGTGAGGTGAACACTGTGAGGTGGACATTGTGAGTTGGACATTGGGAGGCCTGTGGGGACATTGTGAGGTGGACATTGTGAGGTGACATTGTGAGGTGGACATTGTGAGGTGGACATTGTGAGGTGGACATTGTGAGTTGGACATTGTGAGGTGGACATTGTGAGTGGACCTTGTGAGGTGGACATTGTGAGGTGGACATTGTGAGGTGGACATTGTGAGGTGACACTGTGAGGTGGACACTGTGAGGTGGACATTGTGAGGTGGAGCATTGTGAGGTGGACATTGTGAGTGGACATTGTGAGGTGACATTGTGAGGTGAACACTGTGAGATGGACACTGTGAGGTGGACATTGTGAGGTGGACATTGTGAGATGGACATTGTGAGGTGGACATTGTGATGTGACATTGTGAGGTGGACACTGTGAGGTGGACATTGTGAGGTGACATTGTGAGGTGGACACTGTGAGGTGGACATTGTGAGGTGGACATTGTGAGGTGAACATTGTGAGGTGAACATTGTGAGATGGACACTTGTGAGGTGGACACTGTGAGGTGGACATTGTGAGGTGGACACTGTGAGGTGGACACTGTGAGGTGGACATTGTGAGGTGGACACTGTGAGATGGACATTGTGAGGTGAACACTGTGAGGTGAACACTGTGAGGTGACACTGTGAGGTGGACACTGTGAGATGGACATTGTGAGGTGAACACTGTGAGGTGGACACTGTGAGGTGAACACTGTGAGGTGGACATTGTGAGGTGGACATTGTGAGGTGGACATTGTGAGGTGAACATTGTGAGGTGGACATTGTGAGGTGAACACTGTGAGGTGGACATTGTGAGGTGAACACTGTGAGGTGAACACTGTGAGATGGACATTGTGAGGTGAACACTGTGAGGTGGACACTGTGAGGTGAACACTGTGAGGTGGACATTGTGAGGTGGACATTGTGAGGTGGACATTGTGAGGTGAACACTGTGAGGTGGACATTGTGAGGTGGACACTGTGAGGTGGACATTGTGAGGTGAACACTGTGAGATGGACATTGTGAGGTGAACACTGTGAGATGAACACTGTGAGGTGAACACTGTGAGGTGAACACTGTGAGATGGACATTGTGAGGTGGACACTGTGAGGTGAACACTGTGAGGTGAACACTGTGAGGTGAACACTGTGAGGTGGACATTGTGAGGTGGACACTGTGAGGTGGACATTGTGAGATGGACATTGTGAGATGGACATTGTGAGATGGACATTGTGAGATGGACATTGTGAGATGGACACTGTGAGGTGGACACTGTGAGATGGACATTGTGAGGTGGACATTGTGAGGTGGACATTGTGAGGTGAACACTGTGAGGTGGACATTGTGAGGTGGACATTGTGAGGTGGACACTGTGAGGTGGACATTGTGAGGTGGACATTGTGAGGTGGACACTGTGAGGTGGACATTGTGAGGTGGACATTGTGAGGTGGACATTGTGAGGTGGACACTGTGAGGTGGACATTGTGAGGTGGACACTGTGAGGTGGACATTGTGAGGTGACATTGTGAGGTGGACACTGTGAGGTGGACACTGTGAGGTGGACATTGTGAGGTGGACATTGTGAGGTGGACACTGTGAGGTGGACACTGTGAGGTGGACATTGTGAGGTGGACATTGTGAGGTGGAACATTGTGAGGTGGACATTGTGAGGTGGACATTGTGAGGTGAACATTGTGAGGTGGACACTGTGAGGTGGACATTGTGAGATGGACATTGTGAGGTGACATTGTGAGGTGGACATTGTGAGGTGGACACTGTGAGGTGGACACTGTGAGGTGGACATTGTGAGGTGGACATTGTGAGATGGACATTGTGAGGTGGACACTGTGAGGTGGACATTGTGAGGTGGACATTGTGAGGTGGACACTGTGAGGTGGACATTGTGAGGTGAACACTGTGAGATGGACATTGTGAGGTGGACACTGTGAGGTGGACATTGTGAGGTGACACTGTGAGGTGGACATTGTGAGGTGAACATTGTGAGGTGGACACTTGTGAGGTGGACACTGTGAGGTGGACATTGTGAGGTGGACATTGTGAGATGGACACTGTGAGATGGACATTGTGAGGTGGACATTGTGAGATGGACATTGTGAGGTGGACATTGTGAGATGGACATTGTGAGGTGGACATTGTGAGGTGGACACTGTGAGGTGGACATTGTGAGGTGGACATTGTGAGGTGGACACTGTGAGGTGACATTGTGAGGTGAACACTGTGAGGTGGACATTGTGAGATGGACATTGTGAGGTGGACACTGTGAGGTGGACACTGTGAGGTGGACATTGTGAGGTGGACACTGTGAGGTGGACATTGTGAGATGGACATTGTGAGGTGGACATTGTGAGGTGGACATTGTGAGGTGGACATTGTGAGGTGGACACTGTGAGGTGGACATTGTGAGATGGACATTGTGAGGTGGACATTGTGAGGTGGACATTGTGAGATGGACATTGTGAGGTGGACACTGTGAGGTGGACAATGTGAGGTGGACATTGTGAGGTGGACATTGTGAGGTGGACATTGTGAGATGGACATTGTGAGGTGGACACTGTGAGGTGGACATTGTGAGGTGGACATTGTGAGGTGGACATTGTGAGGTGGACACTGTGAGGTGGACATTGTGAGGTGGACACTGTGAGGTGGACATTGTGAGGTGGACATTGTGAGGTGGACACTGTGAGATGGACACTGTGAGATGGACATTGTGAGGTGACATTGTGAGGTGGACATTGTGAGTGGACATTGTGAGATGGACATTGTGAGGTGGACACTGTGAGGTGGACATTGTGAGGTGACACTGTGAGGTGGACACTGTGAGATGGACATTGTGAGGTGGACATTGTGAGGTGGACATTGTGAGGTGACATTGTGAGATGGACACTGTGAGATGGACATTGTGAGATGGACATTGTGAGGTGAACATTGTGAGGTGGACATTGTGAGGTGAACACTGTGAGGTGGACCTTGTGAGGTGAACACTGTGAGGTGGACACTGTGAGATGGACATTGTGAGATGGACATTGTGAGATGGACATTGTGAGGTGGACATTGTGAGGTGAACACTGTGAGGTGGACATTGTGAGGTGAACACTGTGAGATGGACATTGTGAGGTGACACTGTGAGATGAACACTGTGAGGTGAACACTTGTGAGGTGAACACTGTGAGGTGGACATTGTGAGGTGGACACTGTGAGGTGGACATTGTGAGGTGAACACTGTGAGATGGACATTGTGAGGTGGACACTGTGAGATGAACACTGTGAGGTGGACATTGTGAGGTGAACATTGTGAGGTGGACATTGTGAGATGGACATTGTGAGATGGACATTGTGAGGTGAACACTGTGAGGTGGACATTGTGAGGTGAACACTGTGAGGTGGACACTGTGAGATGGACATTGTGAGGTGAACATTGTGAGGTGGACATTGTGTGGTGAACACTGTGAGATGGACACTGTGAGGTGGACATTGTGAGATGGACATTGTGAGGTGAACATTGTGAGGTGGACATTGTGAGGTGAACACTGTGAGGTGGACATTGTGAGGTGAACACTGTGAGGTGGACACTGTGAGATGGACATTGTGAGATGGACATTGTGAGATGGACATTGTGAGGTGGACATTGTGAGGTGAACACTGTGAGGTGGACATTGTGAGGTGAACACTGTGAGATGGACATTGTGAGGTGAACACTGTGAGATGAACACTGTGAGGTGAACACTGTGAGGTGAACACTGTGAGGTGGACATTGTGAGGTGGACACTGTGAGGTGGACATTGTGAGGTGAACACTGTGAGATGGACATTGTGAGGTGAACACTGTGAGATGAACACTGTGAGGTGAACACTGTGAGGTGAACACTGTGAGATGGACATTGTGAGGTGAACACTGTGAGGTGGACACTGTGAGGTGAACACTGTGAGGTGGACATTGTGAGGTGGACACTGTGAGGTGGACATTGTGAGGTGAACACTGTGAGGTGGACATTGTGAGGTGGACACTGTGAGGTGGACATTGTGAGGTGACACTGTGAGATGGACATTGTGAGGTGAACACTGTGAGATGAACACTGTGAGGTGACACTGTGAGGTGAACACTGTGAGGTGGACATTGTGAGGTGGACACTGTGAGGTGAACACTGTGAGGTGAACACTGTGAGGTGAACACTGTGAGGTGGACATTGTGAGGTGGACACTGTGAGGTGGACATTGTGAGATGGACATTGTGAGATGGACATTGTGAGATGGACATTGTGAGGTGGACATTGTGAGGTGGACATTGTGAGATGGACATTGTGAGGTGGACATTGTGAGGTGGACATTGTGAGGTGGACATTGTGAGGTGGACACTGTGAGGTGGACATTGTGAGGTGGACACTGTGAGGTGGACATTGTGAGGTGAACACTGTGAGATGGACATTGTGAGGTGGACATTGTGAGGTGAACACTGTGAGGTGAACACTGTGAGATGGACACTGTGAGATGGACATTGTGAGATGGACATTGTGAGGTGGACATTGTGAGGTGAACACTGTGAGGTGGACATTGTGAGGTGGACATTGTGAGGTGAACACTGTGAGGTGGACATTGTGAGGTGGACATTGTGAGGTGAACACTGTGAGGTGGACATTGTGAGGTGGACATTGTGAGGTGGACACTGTGAGGTGGACATTGTGAGGTGGACATTGTGAGGTGAACACTGTGAGGTGGACATTGTGAGGTGAACATTGTGAGGTGGACACTGTGAGGTGGACATTGTGAGGTGGACATTGTGAGATGGACATTGTGAGGTGGACACTGTGAGGTGGACACTGTGAGGTGGACATTGTGAGGTGGACACTGTGAGGTGGACATTGTGAGGTGAACACTGTGAGATGGACATTGTGAGATGGACATTGTGAGGTGAACACTGTGAGATGGACACTGTGAGATGGACATTGTGAGATGGACATTGTGAGATGAACATTGTGAGGTGGACATTGTGAGGTGAACACTGTGAGATGGACACTGTGAGATGGACATTGTGAGATGGACATTGTGAGGTGAACATTGTGAGGTGGACATTGTGAGATGGACATTGTGAGGTGGACATTGTGAGGTGGACATTGTGAGGTGGACATTGTGAGGTGGACATTGTGAGGTGGACACTGTGAGGTGGACACTGTGAGATGGACACTGTGAGATGGACATTGTGAGGTGAACATTGTGAGGTGGACATTGTGAGATGGACATTGTGAGATGGACATTGTGAGGTGAACACTGTGAGGTGGACATTGTGAGGTGAACACTGTGAGGTGGACACTGTGAGATGGACATTGTGAGGTGAACATTGTGAGGTGGACATTGTGAGGTGAACACTGTGAGATGGACACTGTGAGATGGACATTGTGAGATGGACATTGTGAGGTGAACATTGTGAGGTGGACATTGTGAGGTGAACACTGTGAGGTGGACATTGTGAGGTGAACACTGTGAGGTGGACACTGTGAGATGGACATTGTGAGGTGAACATTGTGAGGTGGACATTGTGAGGTGAACACTGTGAGATGGACATTGTGAGATGGACATTGTGAGATGGACATTGTGAGGTGAACATTGTGAGGTGGACATTGTGAGATGGACATTGTGAGATGGACATTGTGAGGTGAACATTCTGAGGTGGACACTGTGAGGTGGACACTGTGAGGTGGACATTGTGAGATGGACATTGTGAGATGGACATTGTGAGGTGGACATTGTGAGATGGACATTGTGAGATGGACATTGTGAGATGGACATTGTGAGGTGGACACTGTGAGGTGGACATTGTGAGGTGGACATTGTGAGGTGGACATTGTGAGGTGGACACTGTGAGGTGGACATTGTGAGGTGGACACTGTGAGGTGGACATTGTGAGGTGGACATTGTGAGGTGGACATTGTGAGGTGGACATTGTGAGGTGGACAATGTGAGGTGGACACTGTGAGGTGGACATTGTGAGGTGGACATTGTGAGGTGGACATTGTGATTGTGGAGGACATTGTGAGGTGGACATTGTGAGGTGGACATTGTGAGGTGGACATTGTGAGGTGGACATTGTGAGGTGGACACTGTGAGGTGGACATTGTGAGGTGGACATTGTGAGGTGGACATTGTGAGGTGGACACTGTGAGGTGGACATTGTGAGGTGGACATTGTGAGATGGACATTGTGAGGTGGACATTGTGAGTGGACATTGTGAGATGGACATTGTGAGGTGGACACTGTGAGGTGGACATTGTGAGGTGGACATTGTGAGGTGGACATTGTGAGGAGGACATTGTGAGGTGGACATTGTGAGGTGGACATTGTGAGGTGGACATTGTGAGGTGGACATTGTGAGGTGGACATTGTGAGGTGGACATTGTGAGATGGACATTGTGTGTGGACAATGTGAGATGGACATTGTGAGGTGGACATTGTGAGGTGGACATTGTGAGGTGGACATTGTGAGGTGGACATTGTGAGGTGGACACTGTGAGGTGGACATTGTGAGGTGAACACTGTGAGGTGGACATTGTGAGGTGGACACTGTGAGGTGGACACTGTGAGATGGACATTGTGAGGTGGACATTGTGAGGTGGACATTGTGAGGTGAACACTGTGAGGTGGACACTGTGAGATGGACATTGTGAGGTGGACATT
This sequence comes from Squalus acanthias, assembly GCA_030390025.1. Taxonomy (NCBI): domain Eukaryota; kingdom Metazoa; phylum Chordata; class Chondrichthyes; order Squaliformes; family Squalidae; genus Squalus; species Squalus acanthias. The sequence goes on from JASTWF010000038.1 coordinate 2,017,097, forward strand.
GTGAGATGGACATTGTGAGGTGAACATTGTGAGGTGAACATTGTGAGGTGGACATTGTGAGGTGAACATTGTGAGGTGGACATTGTGAGGTGGACATTGTGAGGTGAACATTGTGAGGTGAACATTGTGAGATGGACACTGTGAGGTGGACATTGTGAGGTGGACATTGTGAGGTGGACATTGTGAGGTGGACATTGTGTTGTGCACATTGTGAGGTGGACATTGTGAGATGGACACTGTGAGATGGACATTGTGAGATGGACATTGTGAGGTGGACATTGTGAGGTGGACATTGTGAGGTGAACATTGTGAGATGGACACTGTGAGATGGACATTGTGAGGTGGACATTGTGAGATGAACATTGTGAGGTGGACATTGTGAGGTGGACACTGTGAGATGGACACTGTGAGATGGACATTGTGAGGTGGACATTGTGAGGTGGACATTGTGAGGTGGACATTGTGTTGTGGACATTGTGAGGTGGACATTGTGAGATGGACATTGTGAGATGGACATTGTGAGGTGGACATTGTGAGGTGGACATTGTGAGGTGGACATTGTGAGGTGGACATTGTGAGGTGGACATTGTGAGGTGGACATTGTGAGGTGGACATTGTGAGGTGGACATTGTGAGGTGGACATTGTGAGGTGGACATTGTGAGGTGGACATTGTGAGGTGGACATTGTGAGATGGACATTGTGAGGTGGACATTGTGATGTGGACATTGTGAGGTGGACATTGTGAGATGGACATTGTGAGATGGACATTGTGAGGTGGACATTGTGAGGTGGACATTGTGAGGTGGACATTGTGAGGTGGACATTGTGTTGTGGACATTGTGAGGTGGACACTGTGAGATGAACACTGTGAGATGGGCATTGTGTTGTGGACATTGTGAGATGGACACTGTGAGGTGGACATTGTGTTGTGGACATTGTGAGGTGGACACTGTGAGGTGGACATTGTGAGGTGGACATTGTGATGTGGACATTGTGAGGTGGACACTGTGATGTGGACATTGTGAGGTGGACACTGTGAGATGGACATTGTGAGGTGGACATTGTGAGATGACATTGTGAGGTGGACATTGTGAGGTGGACATTGTGAGGTGGACATTGTGAGGTGGACATTGTGAGATGAACATTGTGAGGTGGACATTGTGTTGTGGACATTGTGAGGTGGACATTGTGAGGTGGACATTGTGAGATGAACATTGTGAGGTGAACATTGTGAGGTGGACACTGTGAGGTGAACACTGTGAGATGGACATTGTGAGGTGGACATTGTGAAGTGGACATTGTGAGGTGGACACTGTGAGGTGAACACTGTGAGATGGACATTGTGAGGTGGACACTGTGAGGTGGACACTGTGAGATGGACATTGTGTTGTGGACATTGTGAGATGGACATTGTGAGGTGGACATTGTGAGGTGGACACTGTGAGGTGAACATTGTGAGGTGGACATTGTGAGGTGGACATTGTGAGGTGGACATTGTGAGGTGGACATTGTGAGGTGGACATTGTGAGATGGACATTGTGAGGTGGACATTGTGAGGTGGACATTGTGAGGTGGACATTGTGAGGTGGACATTTGTGAGGTGAACATGTGAGGTGGACACCTGTGAGGTGGACATTGTGTTGTGGACATTGTGAGATGGACATTGTGTGTGGACACTTGTGAGGTGGACCCTGTGAGTGTGGACATGTGAGGGACACTTTGAGGTGGACATTGTGAGATGGACATTGTGAGGTGGACACTGTGAGGGTGGACACTGTGAGGTGACATTGTGATGTGGACAACTGTGAGGTGGACCACTGTGAGGTGACATTGTGAGATGGACATTGTGAGGTGAACATTGTGTGTGGACATTGTGAGATGGACATTGTGAGGTGGACACTGTGAGGTGGACATTGTGAGGTGAACATTGTGAGGTGGACATTGTGAGGTGGACATTGTGAGGTGGACATTGTGAGGTGGACATTGTGTTGTGGACATTGTGAGGTGGACATTGTGAGGTGAACACTGTGAGATGGACATTGTGTTGTGGACATTGTGAGGTGGACATTGTGAGATGGACATTGTGAGGTGGACATTGTGAGGTGGACATTGTGAGGTGGACATTGTGAGGTGGACATTGTGAGGTGAACATTGTGAGGTGGACATTGTGAGGTGAACATTGTGAGGTGGACATTGTGAGGTGGACACTGTGAGGTGGACATTGTGTTGTGGACATTGTGAGATGGACATTGTGTTGTGGACATTGTGAGGTGGACATTGTGAGGTGGACACTGTGAGGTGAACATTGTGTTGTGGACATTGTGAGGTGGACACTGTGAGGTGGACATTGTGAGATGGACATTGTGAGGTGAACATTGTGTTGTGGACATTGTGAGATGGACATTGTGAGGTGGACACTGTGAGGTGGACATTGTGAGGTGAACATTGTGAGGTGGACATTGTGAGGTGGACATTGTGAGGTGGACATTGTGAGGTGGACATTGTGTTGTGGACATTGTGAGGTGGACATTGTGTTGTGGACATTGTGAGGTGGACATTGTGTTGTGGACATTGTGAGGTGGACATTGTGAGGTGGACATTGTGAGGTGAACATTGTGTTGTGGACATTGTGAGGTGGACATTGTGAGGTGGACATTGTGAGGTGGACATTGTGTTGTGGACATTGTGAGGTGGACATTGTGAGGTGGACATTGTGAGGTGGACATTGTGAGGTGAACACTGTGAGATGGACATTGTGTTGTGGACATTGTGAGATGGACATTGTGTTGTGGACATTGTGAGGTGGACATTGTGAGGTGAACACTGTGTTGTGGACATTGTGAGGTGGACATTGTGAGGTGAACACTGTGTTGTGGACATTGTGAGATGGACATTGTGAGGTGAACACTGTGAGGTGGACATTGTGAGATGGACATTGTGAGGTGGACATTGTGAGGTGGACATTGTGAGATGGACATTGTGAGGTGGACATTGTGAGGTGAACATTGTGAGATGGACATTGTGAGGTGGACATTGTGAGGTGAACATTGTGAGGTGGACATTGTGTTGTGGACATTGTGAGATGGACATTGTGAGGTGGACATTGTGAGGTGGACATTGTGAGGTGGACATTGTGAGATGGACATTGTGAGGTGGACATTGTGAGGTGGACATTGTGAGGTGGACATTGTGAGATGGACATTGTGAGGTGGACATTGTGAGGTGAACATTGTGAGGTGGACATTGTGTTGTGGACATTGTGAGATGGACATTGTGAGGTGGACACTGTGAGGTGGACATTGTGAGGTGGACATTGTGAGATGGACATTGTGAGGTGGACATTGTGAGGTGAACATTGTGAGGTGGACATTGTGTTGTGGACATTGTGAGATGGACATTGTGAGGTGGACATTGTGAGGTGGACATTGTGAGATGGACATTGTGTTGTGGACATTGTGAGATGGACATTGTGAGGTGAACATTGTGAGGTGGACATTGTGTTGTGGACATTGTGAGATGGACATTGTGAGGTGGACATTGTGAGGTGGACATTGTGAGGTGGACACTGTGAGGTGGACATTGTGAGGTGGACATTGTGAGGTGAACATTGTGAGGTGGACATTGTGTTGTGGACATTGTGAGATGGACATTGTGAGGTGGACATTGTGAGGTGGACATTGTGAGTTGGACATTGTGTTGTGGACATTGTGAGATGGACATTGTGAGGTGAACATTGTGTTGTGGACATTGTGAGATGGACATTGTGTTGTGGACATTGTGAGGTGGACATTGTGTTGTGGACATTGTGAGATGGACATTGTGAGGTGGACATTGTGAGGTGAACATTGTGAGGTGGACATTGTGAGGTGGACATTGTGTTGTGGACATTGTGAGATGGACATTGTGAGGTGGACATTGTGAGGTGAACATTGTGAGATGGACATTGTGAGGTGGACATTGTGAGGTGGACATTGTGTTGTGGACACTGTGAGGTGGACACTGTGAGATGGACATTGTGAGGTGGACATTGTGAGGTGGACATTGTGTTGTGGACATTGTGAGGTGGACATTGTGAGATGGACATTGTGAGATGGACATTGTGAGGTGGACATTGTGAGGTGGACATTGTGAGGTGGACATTGTGAGGTGGACATTGTGAGGTGGACATTGTGAGATGGACATTGTGAGATGGACATTGTGAGGTGGACATTGTGTTGTGGACATTGTGAGGTGGACATTGTGAGATGGACATTGTGAGATGGACATTGTGAGGTGGACATTGTGTTGTGGACATTGTGAGGTGGACATTGTGAGATGGACATTGTGAGATGGACATTGTGAGGTGGACATTGTGAGGTGGACATTGTGAGGTGGACATTGTGAGGTGGACACTGTGAGGTGGACATTGTGAGGTGGACACTGTGAGGTGACACTGTGAGATGGACATTGTGATGTGGACATTGTGAGATGGACACTGTGAGGTGGACATTGTGATGTGGACATTGTGAGGTGACACTGTGAGGTGACACTGTGAGGTGACCTGGAGAGGACATTGTGAGGTGGACATTGTGTTGTGGACATTGTGAGGTGGACACTGTGAGATGGACATTGTGAGGTGGACATTGTGAGATGAACATTGTGAGGTGGACATTGTGTTGTGGACATTGTGAGGTGGACATTGTGAGGTGGACATTGTGAGGTGGACATTGTGAGATGAACATTGTGAGGTGGACATTGTGATGTGGACATTGTGAGGTGGACATTGTGAGGTGGACATTGTGAGATGACATTGTGAGGTGAACATTGTGAGGTGGACACTGTGAGGTGCAACACTGTGAGATGGACATTGTGAGGTGGACATTGTGAAGTGGACATTGTGAGGTGGACACTGTGAGGTGAACACTGTGAGATGGACATTGTGAGGTGGACACTGTGAGGTGGACATTGTGAGGTGGACATTGTGAGGTGGACATTGTGAGGTGGACATTGTGAGGTGGACATTGTGAGGTGGACATTGTGAGGTGGACATTGTGAGGTGACAATGTGAGGTGGACATTGTGAGGTGGACATTGTGAGGTGGACACTGTGAGGTGGACATTGTGAGGTGGACATTGTGAGGTGACATTGTGAGGTGGACATTGAGGTGGACATTGTGAGGTGGACACTGTGAGGTGGACATTGTGAGGTGGACACTGTGAGGTGGACATTGTGAGGTGGACATTGTGAGGTGGACATTGTGAGGTGGACACTGTGAGGTGGACATTGTGAGGTGGACATTGTGAGGTGGACACTGTGAGGTGGACATTGTGAGATGGACATTGTGAGGTGAACATTGTGTTGTGGACATTGTGAGATGGACATTGTGAGGTGGACACTGTGAGGTGGACATTGTGAGGTGAACATTGTGAGGTGGACATTGTGAGGTGGACATTGTGAGGTGGACATTGTGAGGTGGACATTGTGTTGTGGACATTGTGAGGTGGACATTGTGAGGTGAACACTGTGAGATGGACATTGTGTTGTGGACATTGTGAGGTGGACATTGTGAGATGGACATTGTGAGGTGGACATTGTGAGGTGGACATTGTGAGGTGGACATTGTGAGGTGGACATTGTGAGGTGAACATTGTGAGGTGGACATTGTGAGGTGGACATTGTGAGGTGGACATTGTGAGGTGGACACTGTGAGGTGGACATTGTGTTGTGGACATTGTGAGATGGACATTGTGTTGTGGACATTGTGAGGTGGACATTGTGAGGTGGACACTGTGAGGTGAACATTGTGTTGTGGACATTGTGAGGTGGACACTGTGAGGTGGACATTGTGAGATGGACATTGTGAGGTGAACATTGTGTTGTGGACATTGTGAGATGGACATTGTGAGGTGGACACTGTGAGGTGGACATTGTGAGGTGAACATTGTGAGGTGGACATTGTGAGGTGGACATTGTGAGGTGGACATTGTGAGGTGGACATTGTGTTGTGGACATTGTGAGGTGGACATTGTGTTGTGGACATTGTGAGGTGGACATTGTGTTGTGGACATTGTGAGGTGGACATTGTGAGGTGGACATTGTGAGGTGAACATTGTGTTGTGGACATTGTGAGGTGGACATTGTGAGGTGGACATTGTGAGGTGGACATTGTGTTGTGGACATTGTGAGGTGGACATTGTGAGGTGGACATTGTGAGGTGGACATTGTGAGGTGAACACTGTGAGATGGACATTGTGTTGTGGACATTGTGAGATGGACATTGTGTTGTGGACATTGTGAGGTGGACATTGTGAGGTGAACACTGTGTTGTGGACATTGTGAGGTGGACATTGTGAGGTGAACACTGTGTTGTGGACATTGTGAGATGGACATTGTGAGGTGAACACTGTGAGGTGGACATTGTGAGATGGACATTGTGAGGTGGACATTGTGAGGTGGACATTGTGAGATGGACATTGTGAGGTGGACATTGTGAGGTGAACATTGTGAGATGGACATTGTGAGGTGGACATTGTGAGGTGAACATTGTGAGGTGGACATTGTGTTGTGGACATTGTGAGATGGACATTGTGAGGTGGACATTGTGAGGTGGACATTGTGAGGTGGACATTGTGAGATGGACATTGTGAGGTGGACATTGTGAGGTGGACATTGTGAGGTGGACATTGTGAGATGGACATTGTGAGGTGGACATTGTGAGGTGAACATTGTGAGGTGGACATTGTGTTGTGGACATTGTGAGATGGACATTGTGAGGTGGACACTGTGAGGTGGACATTGTGAGGTGGACATTGTGAGATGGACATTGTGAGGTGGACATTGTGAGGTGAACATTGTGAGGTGGACATTGTGTTGTGGACATTGTGAGATGGACATTGTGAGGTGGACATTGTGAGGTGGACATTGTGAGATGGACATTGTGTTGTGGACATTGTGAGATGGACATTGTGAGGTGAACATTGTGAGGTGGACATTGTGTTGTGGACATTGTGAGATGGACATTGTGAGGTGGACATTGTGAGGTGGACATTGTGAGGTGGACACTGTGAGGTGGACATTGTGAGGTGGACATTGTGAGGTGAACATTGTGAGGTGGACATTGTGTTGTGGACATTGTGAGATGGACATTGTGAGGTGGACATTGTGAGGTGGACATTGTGAGATGGACATTGTGTTGTGGACATTGTGAGATGGACATTGTGAGGTGAACATTGTGTTGTGGACATTGTGAGATGGACATTGTGTTGTGGACATTGTGAGGTGGACATTGTGTTGTGGACATTGTGAGATGGACATTGTGAGGTGGACATTGTGAGGTGAACATTGTGAGGTGGACATTGTGAGGTGGACATTGTGTTGTGGACATTGTGAGATGGACATTGTGAGGTGGACATTGTGAGGTGAACATTGTGAGGTGGACATTGTGAGGTGGACACTGTGAGGTGACACTGTGAGGGACATTGTGATGTGAGACACTGTGAGGTGGACATTGTGAGGTGGACATTGTGAGGTGGACACTGTGAGGTGGAACCATTGTGATGTGGACACTGTGAGGTGGCCATTGTGAGGTGGACATGTGAGTGGACATTGTGAGATGGACATTGTGAGATGGACATTGTGAGGTGGACATTGTGAGGTGGACATTGTGAGATGGACTTGTGAGATGGACATTGTGAGGTGAACATTGTGTGGTGACATTGTGAGGTGGACATTGTGAGATGGACATTGTGTGTGGACATGTGAGGTGGACATTGTGAGAGTGGCATTGTGAGGTGAACATTGTGAGGTGGACTTTGTGATGTGGACATTGTGAGGTGGACATTGTGAGATGGACATTGTGTTGTGGACATTGTGAGGTGGACATTGTGAGGTGGACATTGTGAGGTGGACATTGTGAGGTGAACATTGTGTTGTGGACATTGTGAGATGGACATTGTGAGGTGGACATTGTGAGGTGAACATTGTGTTGTGGACATTGTGAGATGGACATTGTGAGGTGGACATTGTGAGGTGGACACTGTGAGGTGGACATTGTGTTGTGGACATTGTGAGATGGACATTGTGAGGTGGACATTGTGAGGTGGACATTGTGTTGTGGACATTGTGAGGTGGACATTGTGAGGTGGACATTGTGAGGTGGACATTGTGAGGTGGACACTGTGAGGTGAACATTGTGTTGTGGACATTGTGAGATGGACATTGTGTTGTGGACATTGTGAGGTGGACATTGTGTTGTGGACATTGTGAGGTGGACACTGTGAGGTGGACATTGTGAGGTGGACATTGTGAGGTGGACATTGTGAGGTGGACATTGTGTTGTGGACATTGTGAGATGGACATTGTGAGGTGGACATTGTGAGGTGAACATTGTGTTGTGGACATTGTGAGATGGACATTGTGAGGTGGACATTGTGAGGTGGACATTGTGAGGTGAACATTGTGTTGTGGACACTGTGAGATGGACATTGTGTTGTGGACATTGTGAGGTGGACATTGTGAGGTGGACATTGTGAGGTGGACATTGTGAGGTGAACATTGTGATGTGGACATTGTGAGATGGACATTGTGAGGTGGACATTGTGAGGTGAACATTGTGTTGTGGACATTGTGAGATGGACACTGTGAGGTGGACACTGTGAGGTGGACATTGTGAGGTGGACACTGTGAGGTGAACACTGTGAGGTGGACATTGTGAGGTGAACATTGTGTTGTGGACATTGTGAGGTGGACATTGTGAGGTGGACACTGTGAGGTGGACATTGTGAGGTGGACATTGTGTTGTGGACATTGTGAGGTGGACATTGTGAGGTGGACATTGTGAGGTGGACACTGTGAGGTGGACATTGTGAGGTGGACACTGTGAGGTGGACACTGTGAGGTGGACATTGTGAGGTGAACATTGTGTTGTGGACATTGTGAGGTGAACATTGTGAGGTGGACACTGTGAGATGGACATTGTGAGGTGAACACTGTGAGATGGACATTGTGAGGTGGACATTGTGAGGTGGACATTGTGAGGTGGACATTGTGAGGTGGACATTGTGAGATGGACATTGTGAGGTGGACACTGTGAGGTGGACATTGTGAGGTGAACACTGTGAGGTGAACATTGTGAGGTGGACACTGTGAGGTGGACACTGTGAGGTGGACATTGTGAGGTGGACATTGTGAGGTGAACACTGTGAGGTGGACATTGTGAGATGGACATTGTGAGATGGACATTGTGAGATGGACACTGTGAGGTGGACACTGTGAGATGGACATTGTGAGGTGGACATTGTGAGGTGGACATTGTGAGGTGAACACTGTGAGGTGGACATTGTGAGGTGGACATTGTGAGGTGGACATTGTGAGGTGGACATTGTGAGGTGGACACTGTGAGGTGGACATTGTGAGGTGGACATTGTGAGGTGGACATTGTGAGGTGGACATTGTGAGGTGGACACTGTGAGGTGGACATTGTGAGGTGGACACTGTGAGGTGGACATTGTGAGGTGAACACTGTGAGATGGACATTGTGAGGTGGACATTGTGAGGTGAACACTGTGAGATGGACATTGTGAGGTGAACATTGTGAGGTGGACACTGTGAGGTGGACATTGTGAGGTGGACATTGTGAGGTGAACACTGTGAGGTGGACATTGTGAGGTGAACATTGTGAGGTGGACACTGTGAGGTGGACATTGTGAGGTGGACATTGTGAGATGGACATTGTGAGGTGGACACTGTGAGGTGGACACTGTGAGGTGGACATTGTGAGGTGGACACTGTGAGGTGGACATTGTGAGGTGGACACTGTGAGATGGACATTGTGAGGTGGACATTGTGAGGTGAACACTGTGAGATGGACATTGTGAGATGGACATTGTGAGATGGACATTGTGAGGTGGACATTGTGAGGTGAACATTGTGAGATGGACACTGTGAGGTGGACATTGTGAGGTGGACACTGTGAGGTGGACATTGTGAGGTGGACATTGTGAGGTGGACATTGTGAGGTGGACATTGTGAGGTGGACACTGTGAGGTGGACATTGTGAGATGGACATTGTGAGGTGAACACTGTGAGATGGACACTGTGAGATGGACATTGTGAGGTGGACATTGTGAGGTGGACATTGTGAGGTGGACATTGTGAGGTGGACATTGTGAGGTGGACATTGTGAGGTGGACACTGTGAGGTGGACATTGTGAGGTGAACACTGTGAGATGGACATTGTGAGGTGGACATTGTGAGGTGGACATTGTGAGGTGAACATTGTGAGATGGACACTGTGAGGTGGACATTGTGAGGTGGACACTGTGAGGTGGACATTGTGAGGTGGACATTGTGAGGTGGACATTGTGAGGTGGACACTGTGAGGTGGACACTGTGAGATGGACACTGTGAGATGGACATTGTGAGGTGAACATTGTGAGGTGGACATTGTGAGATGGACATTGTGAGATGGACATTGTGAGGTGAACACTGTGAGGTGGACATTGTGAGGTGAACACTGTGAGGTGGACACTGTGAGATGGACATTGTGAGGTGAACATTGTGAGGTGGACATTGTGAGGTGAACACTGTGAGATGGACACTGTGAGATGGACATTGTGAGATGGACATTGTGAGGTGAACATTGTGAGGTGGACATTGTGAGGTGGACATTGTGAGGTGGACATTGTGAGGTGGACATTGTGAGGTGGACATTGTGAGGTGAACACTGTGAGGTGGACATTGTGAGATGGACACTGTGAGATGGACATTGTGAGGTGGACATTGTGAGGTGGACATTGTGAGGTGGACATTGTGAGATGGACATTGTGAGGTGAACACTGTGAGGTGGACACTGTGAGATGGACATTGTGAGGTGGACATTGTGAGGTGGACATTGTGAGGTGAACATTGTGAGGTGGACATTGTGAGGTGGACATTGTGAGGTGGACATTGTGAGGTGGACATTATGAGGTGGACATTGTGAGGTGGACACTGTGAGGTGGACATTGTGAGGTGAACACTGTGAGGTGGACACTGTGAGATGGACATTGTGAGGTGGACATTGTGAGGTGGACATTGTGAGGTGAACATTGTGAGGTGGACATTGTGAGGTGAACACTGTGAGATGGACACTGTGAGATGGACATTGTGAGGTGGACATTGTGAGATGGACATTGTGAGATGGACACTGTGAGATGCACACTGTGAGGTGGACATTGTGAGGTGGACACTGTGAGGTGGACACTGTGAGATGGACACTGTGAGATGGACATTGTGAGGTGAACATTGTGAGGTGGACATTGTGAGATGGACATTGTGAGGTGGACACTGTGAGGTGGACACTGTGAGATGGACACTGTGAGATGGACATTGTGAGGTGAACATTGTGAGGTGAACACTGTGAGATGGACATTGTGAGGTGGACACTGTGAGGTGGACACTGTGAGATGGACACTGTGAGATGGACATTGTGAGGTGAACATTGTGAGGTGGACATTGTGAGATGGACATTGTGAGATGGACATTGTGAGGTGAACACTGTGAGGTGGACACTGTGAGATGGACATTGTGAGGTGAACATTGTGAGGTGGACACTGTGAGATGGACATTGTGAGGTGAACACTGTGAGGTGGACACTGTGAGATGGACATTGTGAGGTGAACATTGTGAGGTGGACATTGTGAGGTGAACACTGTGAGATGGACACTGTGAGATGGACATTGTGAGATGGACATTGTGGGGTGAACATTGTGAGGTGGACATTGTGAGGTGGACATTGTGAGGTGAACACTGTGAGATGGACATTGTGAGGTGGACATTGTGAGGTGGACATTGTGAGGTGGACATTGTGAGGTGAACACTGTGAGATGGACATTGTGAGGTGGACATTGTGAGGTGGACATTGTGAGGTGGACATTGTGAGGTGGACATTGTGAGGTGGACATTGTGAGGTGGACATTGTGAGGTGGACACTGTGAGGTGGACATTGTGAGGTGGACATTGTGAGGTGGACATTGTGAGGTGGACATTGTGAGGTGGACATTGTGAGGTGGACATTGTGAGGTGGACATTGTGAGGTGGACATTGTGAGGTGAACACTGTGAGATGGACATTGTGAGGTGGACATTGTGAGGTGGACATTGTGAGGTGGACATTGAGAGGTGGACATTGTGAGGTGGACATTGTGAGGTGGACACTGTGAGGTGGACATTGTGAGGTGAACACTGTGAGGTGGACACTGTGAGATGGACATTGTGAGGTGGACATTGTGAGGTGGACATTGTGAGGTGAACATTGTGAGGTGGACATTGTGAGGTGAACACTGTGAGATGGACATTGTGAGGTGGACATTGTGAGGTGGACATTGTGAGGTGGACACTGTGAGGTGAACATTGTGAGGTGGACATTGTGAGGTGGACACTGTGAGGTGAACACTGTGAGGTGGACATTGTGAGGTGAACATTGTGAGGTGGACACTGTGAGGTGGACATTGTGAGGTGAACATTGTGAGGTGAACACTGTGAGGTGGACATTGTGAGGTGAACATTGTGAGGTGGACATTGTGAGGTGGACATTGTGAGGTGGACATTGTGAGGTGGACATTGTGAGGTGGACATTGTGAGGTGGACATTGTGAGGTGGACATTGTGAGATGGACATTGTGAGGTGGACATTGTGAGGTGAACATTGTGAGGTGGACACTGTGAGGTGGACATTGTGAGGTGAACATTGTGAGGTGAACATTGTGAGGTGGACATTGTGAGGTGGACATTGTGAGGTGGACATTGTGAGATGGACATTGTGAGGTGGACACTGTGAGGTGGACACTGTGAGGTGGACACTCTGAGATGGACATTGTGTTGTGGACATTGTGAGGTGGACATTGTGAGGTGGACATTGTGTTGTGGACACTGTGAGGTGGACATTGTGAGATGGACATTGTGAGGTGGACACTGTGAGGTGAACATTGTGAGGTGGACACTGTGAGGTGAACACTGTGAGGTGGACATTGTGAGGTGAACATTGTGAGGTGGACACTGTGAGGTGGACATTGTGAGGTGAACATTGTGTTGTGGACATTGTGAGGTGGACATTGTGAGGTGGACATTGTGAGGTGGACATTGTGAGGTGAACATTGTGTTGTGGACATTGTGAGATGGACATTGTGAGGTGGACATTGTGAGGTGGACATTGTGAGGTGGACATTGTGAGGTGGACATTGTGAGGTGAACATTGTGTTGTGGACATTGTGAGATGGACATTGTGAGCTGGACATTGTGAGGTGGACACTGTGTTGTGGACATTGTGAGATGGACATTGTGAGGTGAACATTGTGTTGTGGACATTGTGAGGTGGACATTGTGAGGTGGACATTGTGAGGTGGACACTGTGAGGTGGACATTGTGAGGTGAACATTGTGTTGTGGACATTGTGAGGTGAACATTGTGAGGTGGACATTGTGAGGTGGACATTGTGAGGTGGACACTGTGAGGTGGACACTGTGAGGTGGACACTGTGAGGTGGACATTGTGAGGTGAACACTGTGAGATGGACATTGTGAGGTGAACACTGTGAGATGGACATTGTGAGGTGGACACTGTGAGGTGGACATTGTGTTGTGGACATTGTGAGGTGGACATTGTGAGGTGGACATTGTGAGGTGAACATTGTGTTGTGGACATTGTGAGGTGAACATTGTGAGGTGGACACTGTGAGATGGACATTGTGAGGTGAACACTGTGAGATGGACATTGTGAGGTGGACATTGTGAGGTGGACATTGTGAGGTGGACATTGTGAGGTGGACATTGTGAGATGGACATTGTGAGGTGGACATTGTGAGGTGGACATTGTGAGGTGAACATTGTGAGGTGGACACTGTGAGGTGGACACTGTGAGGTGGACACTGTGAGGTGGACATTGTGAGGTGAACATTGTGAGGTGGACACTGTGAGGTGAACATTGTGAGGTGGACACTGTGAGGTGGACATTGTGAGGTGAACATTGTGAGGTGGACACTGTGAGGTGAACATTGTGAGGTGAACACTGTGAGATGGACACTGTGAGTTGGACACTGTGAGGTGGACATTGTGAGATGGACATTGTGAGATGGACACTGTGAGGTGGACACTGTGAGGTGGACACTGTGAGGTGGACATTGTGAGGTGGACACTGTGAGGTGGACATTGTGAGGTGGACATTGTGAGGTGGACACTGTGAGGTGGACATTGTGAGGTGGACACTGTGAGGTGGACACTGTGAGGTGGACACTGTGAGGTGGACATTGTGAGGTGGACATTGTGAGGTGGACATTGTGAGGTGGACATTGTGAGGTGGACATTGTGTTGTGGACACTGTGAGGTGGACATTGTGAGATGGACACTGTGAGGTGGACATTGTGAGGTGGACATTGTGAGGTGGACATTGTGAGGTGAACATTGTGAGGTGGACATTGTGAGATGGACATTGTGTTGTGGACATTGTGAGGTGGACACTGTGAGGTGGACATTGTGAGGTGGACACTGTGAGGTGGACATTGTGAGATGGACATTGTGAGGTGGACATTGTGTTGTGGACACTGTGAGGTGGAAATTGTGAGGTGGACATTGTGAGGTGGACATTGTGAGGTGGACATTGTGAGGTGGACATTGTGAGGTGGACATTGTGAGGTGGACATTGTGAGGTGGACATTGTGTTGTGGACACTGTGAGGTGGACATTGTGAGATGGACACTGTGAGGTGGACATTGTGAGGTGGACATTGTGAGGTGGACATTGTGAGGTGAACATTGTGAGGTGGACATTGTGAGATGGACATTGTGTTGTGGACATTGTGAGGTGGAAACTGTGAGGTGGACATTGTGAGGTGGACACTGTGAGGTGTACATTGTGAGGTGGACACTGTGAGGTGGACATTGTGAGGTGAACATTGTGAGATGGACATTGTGAGATGAACACTGTGAGGTGAACACTGTGAGGTGGACATTGTGAGATGGACATTGTGAGGTGGACAGTGTGAGGTGAACATTGTGAGGTGGACATTGTGTTGTGGACATTGTGAGGTGGACATTGTGAGGTGGACATTGTGAGGTGGACATTGTGTTGTGGACATTGTGAGATGGACATTGTGAGGTGGACATTGTGAGGTGGACATTGTGTTGTGGACATTGTGAGATGGACATTGTGAGGTGAACATTGTGTTGTGGACATTGTGAGGTGGACATTGTGAGGTGGACATTGTGAGGTGGACACTGTGAGGTGGACATTGTGAGGTGAACATTGTGTTGTGGACATTGTGAGGTGAACATTGTGAGGTGGACATTGTGAGGTGGACATTGTGAGGTGGACACTGTGAGGTGGACACTGTGAGGTGGACACTGTGAGGTGGACATTGTGAGGTGAACACTGTGAGATGGACATTGTGAGGTGAACACTGTGAGATGGACATTGTGAGGTGGACACTGTGAGGTGGACATTGTGTTGTGGACATTGTGAGGTGGACATTGTGAGGTGGACATTGTGAGGTGAACATTGTGTTGTGGACATTGTGAGGTGAACATTGTGAGGTGGACACTGTGAGATGGACATTGTGAGGTGAACACTGTGAGATGGACATTGTGAGGTGGACATTGTGAGGTGGACATTGTGAGGTGGACATTGTGAGGTGGACATTGTGAGATGGACATTGTGAGGTGGACATTGTGAGGTGGACATTGTGAGGTGAACATTGTGAGGTGGACATTGTGAGGTGAACATTGTGAGGTGGACACTGTGAGGTGGACACTGTGAGGTGGACATTGTGAGGTGAACATTGTGAGGTGGACACTGTGAGGTGAACATTGTGAGGTGGACACTGTGAGGTGGACATTGTGAGGTGAACATTGTGAGGTGGACACTGTGAGGTGAACATTGTGAGGTGAACACTGTGAGATGGACACTGTGAGGTGGACACTGTGAGGTGGACATTGTGAGATGGACATTGTGAGATGGACACTGTGAGGTGGACACTGTGAGGTGGACACTGTGAGGTGGACATTGTGAGGTGGACACTGTGAGGTGGACATTGTGAGGTGGACATTGTGAGATGGACATTGTGAGGTGGACACTGTGAGGTGGACATTGTGAGGTGGACACTGTGAGGTGGACACTGTGAGGTGGACACTGTGAGGTGGACACTGTGAGGTGGACATTGTGAGGTGGACATTGTGAGGTGGACATTGTGAGGTGGACATTGTGAGGTGGACGTTGTGTTGTGGACACTGTGAGGTGGACATTGTGAGATGGACACTGTGAGGTGGACATTGTGAGGTGGACATTGTGAGGTGGACATTGTGAGGTGAACATTGTGAGGTGGACATTGTGAGATGGACATTGTGTTGTGGACATTGTGAGGTGGACACTGTGAGGTGGACATTGTGAGGTGGACACTGTGAGGTGGACATTGTGAGATGGACATTGTGAGGTGGACATTGTGTTGTGGACACTGTGAGGTGGAAATTGTGAGGTGGACATTGTGAGGTGGACATTGTGAGGTGGACATTGTGAGGTGGACATTGTGAGGTGGACATTGTGAGGTGGACATTGTGTTGTGGACACTGTGAGGTGGACATTGTGAGATGGACACTGTGAGGTGGACATTGTGAGGTGGACATTGTGAGGTGGACATTGTGAGGTGAACATTGTGAGGTGGACATTGTGAGATGGACATTGTGTTGTGGACATTGTGAGGTGGAAACTGTGAGGTGGACATTGTGAGGTGGACACTGTGAGGTGGACATTGTGAGGTGGACACTGTGAGGTGGACATTGTGAGGTGAACATTGTGAGATGGACATTGTGAGATGAACACTGTGAGGTGAACACTGTGAGGTGGACATTGTGAGATGGACATTGTGAGGTGGACACTGTGAGGTGAACATTGTGAGGTGGACATTGTGTTGTGGACATTGTGAGGTGAACATTGTGAGGTGGACATTGTGAGGTGGACATTGTGAGGTGGACACTGTGAGATGGACATTGTGAGATGGACATTGTGAGGTGAACACTGTGAGGTGAACACTGTGAGATGGACATTGTGAGGTGAACATTGTGAGGTGAACATTGTGAGGTGGACATTGTGAGGTGGACACTGTGAGGTGGACACTGTGAGGTGGACATTGTGAGGTGGACACTGTGAGGTGGACATTGTGAGGTGAACACTGTGAGATGGACATTGTGAGGTGGACATTGTGAGGTGGACATTGTGAGGTGGACATTGTGAGGTGGACATTGTGAGATGGACATTGTGAGGTGGACATTGTGAGGTGGACATTGTGAGGTGAACATTGTGAGGTGGACATTGTGAGGTGAACATTGTGAGGTGGACACTGTGAGGTGGACACTGTGAGGTGGACATTGTGAGGTGAACATTGTGAGGTGGACACTGTGAGGTGAACATTGTGAGGTGGACACTGTGAGGTGGACATTGTGAGGTGAACATTGTGAGGTGGACACTGTGAGGTGAACATTGTGAGGTGAACACTGTGAGATGGACACTGTGAGGTGGACACTGTGAGGTGGACATTGTGAGATGGACATTGTGAGATGGACACTGTGAGGTGGACACTGTGAGGTGGACACTGTGAGGTGGACATTGTGAGGTGGACACTGTGAGGTGGACATTGTGAGGTGGACATTGTGAGATGGACATTGTGAGGTGGACACTGTGAGGTGGACATTGTGAGGTGGACACTGTGAGGTGGACACTGTGAGGTGGACACTGTGAGGTGGACACTGTGAGGTGGACATTGTGAGGTGGACATTGTGAGGTGGACATTGTGAGGTGGACATTGTGAGGTGGACATTGTGTTGTGGACACTGTGAGGTGGACATTGTGAGATGGACACTGTGAGGTGGACATTGTGAGGTGGACATTGTGAGGTGGACATTGTGAGGTGAACATTGTGAGGTGGACATTGTGAGATGGACATTGTGTTGTGGACATTGTGAGGTGGACACTGTGAGGTGGACATTGTGAGGTGGACACTGTGAGGTGGACATTGTGAGATGGACATTGTGAGGTGGACATTGTGTTGTGGACACTGTGAGGTGGAAATTGTGAGGTGGACATTGTGAGGTGGACATTGTGAGGTGGACATTGTGAGGTGGACATTGTGAGGTGGACATTGTGAGGTGGACATTGTGAGGTGGACATTGTGTTGTGGACACTGTGAGGTGGACATTGTGAGATGGACACTGTGAGGTGGACATTGTGAGGTGGACATTGTGAGGTGGACATTGTGAGGTGAACATTGTGAGGTGGACATTGTGAGATGGACATTGTGTTGTGGACATTGTGAGGTGGAAACTGTGAGGTGGACATTGTGAGGTGGACACTGTGAGGTGGACATTGTGAGGTGGACACTGTGAGGTGGACATTGTGAGGTGAACATTGTGAGATGGACATTGTGAGATGAACACTGTGAGGTGAACACTGTGAGGTGGACATTGTGAGATGGACATTGTGAGGTGGACACTGTGAGGTGAACATTGTGAGGTGGACATTGTGTTGTGGACATTGTGAGGTGAACATTGTGAGGTGGACATTGTGAGGTGGACATTGTGAGGTGGACACTGTGAGATGGACATTGTGAGATGGACATTGTGAGGTGAACACTGTGAGGTGAACACTGTGAGATGGACATTGTGAGGTGAACATTGTGAGGTGAACATTGTGAGGTGGACATTGTGAGGTGGACACTGTGAGGTGGACACTGTGAGGTGGACATTGTGAGGTGGACACTGTGAGGTGGACATTGTGAGGTGGACATTGTGAGATGGACATTGTGTTGTGGACATTGTGAGGTGAACATTGTGAGGTGAACATTGTGAGGTGGACATTGTGAGATGGACATTGTGTTGTGGACATTGTGAGGTGGACACTGTGAGGTGGACATTGTGAGGTGGACACTGTGAGGTGGACATTGTGAGGTGGACACTGTGAGGTGGACATTGTGAGGTGAACATTGTGAGATGGACATTGTGAGATGAACACTGTGAGGTGAACATTGTGAGATGGACATTGTGAGGTGGACACTGTGAGGTGGACACTGTGAGGTGAACATTGTGAGGTGGACATTGTGTTGTGGACATTGTGAGGTGAACATTGTGAGGTGGACATTGTGAGGTGGACATTGTGAGGTGGACACTGTGAGATGGACATTGTGAGATGGACATTGTGAGGTGAACACTGTGAGGTGAACACTGTGAGATGGACATTGTGAGGTGAACATTGTGAGGTGAACATTGTGAGGTGGACATTGTGAGGTGGACACTGTGAGGTGGACACTGTGAGGTGGACATTGTGAGGTGGACACTGTGAGGTGGACATTGTGAGGTGGACACTGTGAGATGGACATTGTGAGGGGGACATTGTGAGGTGGACACTGTGAGATGGACATTGTGAGATGGACATTGTGAGGTGGACATTGTGAGGTGGACACTGTGAGATGGACATTGTGAGGTGAACATTGTGAGGTGGACATTGTGAGGTGGACATTGTGAGATGGACATTTTGAGATGAACATTGTGAGGTGGACATTGTGAGGTGGACACTGTGAGGTGGACATTGTGAGGTGAACATTGTGAGGTGAACATTGTGAGGTGGACATTGTGTTGTGGACACTGTCAGATGGACATTGTGAGGTGGACATTGTGAGGTGAACATTGTGAGGTGGACATTGTGAGGTGGACATTGTGAGGTGGACATTGTGAGGTGGACATTGTGAGATGGACATTGTGAGATGGACATTGTGAGATGAACATTGTGAGGTGGACATTGTGAGGTGGACACTGTGAGGTGGACATTGTGAGGTGAACATTGTGAGGTGAACATTGTGAGGTGGACATTGTGAGGTGGACATTGTGAGGTGGACATTGTGTTGTGGACACTGTGAGATGGACATTGTGAGATGAACATTGTGAGGTGGACATTGTGAGGTGGACACTGTGAGGTGGACATTGTGAGGTGGACATTGTGAGGTGGACACTGTGAGGTGGACATTGTGAGGTGGACACTGTGAGATGGACATTGTGAGGTGGACATTGTGAGGTGAACATTGTGAGGTGGACACTGTGAGATGGACATTGTGAGGTGGACACTGTGAGATGGACATTGTGAGGTGGACACTGTGAGATGGACATTGTGAGGTGGACACTGTGAGATGGACATTGTGAGGTGGACATTGTGAGGTGAACATTGTGAGGTGGACATTGTGAGGTGGACACTGTGAGATGGACATTGTGAGATGAACATTGTGAGGTGGACATTGTGAGGTGGACACTGTGAGGTGGACATTGTGAGGTGGACATTGTGAGGTGGACACTGTGAGGTGGACATTGTGAGGTGGACACTGTGAGATGGACATTGTGAGGTGGACATTGTGAGGTGAACATTGTGAGGTGGACATTGTGAGGTGGACACTGTGAGATGGACACTGTGAGGTGGACACTGTGAGATGGACACTGTGAGGTGGACACTGTGAGGTGGACACTGTGAGATGGACATTGTGAGGTGGACATTGTGAGGTGGACATTGTGTTGTGGACACTGTGAGATGGACACTGTGAGATGGACACTGTGAGGTGGACATTGTGAGGTGGACACTGTGAGATGGACATTGTGAGGTGAACATTGTGAGATGGACATTGTGTTGTGGACACTGTGAGATGGACATTGTGAGGTGGACACTGTGAGGTGGACATTGTGTTGTGGACACTGTGAGGTGGACACTGTGAGGTGGACATTGTGAGGTGGACATTGTGTTGTGGACATTGTGTTGTGGACACTGTGAGATGGACATTGTGAGGTGGACACTGTGAGGTGGACATTGTGTTGTGGACACTGTGAGGTGGACACTGTGAGGTGAACACTGTGAGATGGACATTGTGTTGTGGACATTGTGAGGTGGACATTGTGAGGTGGACATTGTGTTGTGGACACTGTGAGATGGACATTGTGAGGTGGACACTGTGAGGTGGACATTGTGTTGTGGACACTGTGAGGTGGACACTGTGAGGTGGACATTGTGAGGTGGACATTGTGTTGTGGACACTGTGAGATGGACATTGTGAGGTGAACACTGTGAGATGGACATTGTGTTGTGGACATTGTGAGGTGGACATTGTGAGGTGGACATTGTGTTGTGGACACTGTGAGATGGACATTGTGAGGTGGACACTGTGAGGTGGACATTGTGTTGTGGACACTGTGAGGTGGACACTGTGAGGTGGACATTGTGAGGTGGACATTGTGTTGTGGACATTGTGAGATGGACATTGTGAGGTGGACATTGTGAGGTGGACATTGTGAGGTGAACACTGTGAGGTGGACATTCTGAGGTGGACATTGTGAGGTGGACATTGTGAGGTGGACATTGTGAGGTGGACATTGTGAGGTGGACATTGTGAGGTGGACATTGTGAGATGGACACTGTGAGGTGGACATTGTGAGGTGAACACTGTGAGGTGGACATTGTGAGGTGGACACTGTGAGGTGGACATTGTGAGGTGAACACTGTGAGATGGACATTGTGAGGTGGACACTGTGAGGTGGACATTGTGAGGTGGACATTGTGAGGTGGACATTGTGAGGTGGACATTGTGAGGTGGACATTGTGAGGTGGACATTGTGAGGTGGACACTGTGAGGTGGACATTGTGAGGTGGACACTGTGAGGTGGACATTGTGAGGTGGACATTGTGAGGTGGACATTGTGAGGTGGACATTGTGAGGTGGACACTGTGAGGTGGACATTGTGAGGTGGACACTGTGAGGTGGACATTGTGAGGTGGATACTGTGAGGTGGACACTGTGAGATGGACATTGTGAGGTGGACATTGTGAGGTGGACATTGTGAGGTGAACACTGTGAGGTGGACACTGTGAGATGGACATTGTGAGGTGAACATTGTGAGGTGAACATTGTGAGGTGGACATTGTGAGGTGGACACTGTGAGATGGACATTGTGTTGTGGACATTGTGAGGTGGACATTGTGAAATGGACATTGTGAGGTGAACATTGTGAGGTGGACATTGTGAGGTGGACACTGTGAGATGGACATTGTGTTGTGGACATTGTGAGGTGGACATTGTGAGATGGACATTGTGTTGTGGACATTGTGAGGTGGACATTGTGAAATGGACATTGTGAGGTGAACATTGTGAGGTGGACATTGTGAGGTGAACACTGTGAGATGGACATTGTGAGGTGGACACTGTGAGGTGGACATTGTGAGATGGACATTGTGAGGTGCACATTGTGAGGTGGACATTGTGAGGTGAACACTGTGAGATGGACATTGTGAGGTGGACACTGTGAGGTGGACACTGTGAGATGGACATTGTGTTGTGGACATTGTGAGGTGGACATTGTGAGGTGGACACTGTGAGGTGGACACTGTGAGATGGACATTGTGTTGTGGACATTGTGAGGTGGACATTGTGAGGTGGACATTGTGTTGTGGACACTGTGAGGTGGACATTGTGAGATGGACATTGTGAGGTGGACATTGTGAGATGGACATTGTGAGGTGGACATTGTGAGGTGGACATTGTGAGGTGGACACTGTGAGGTGAACACTGTGAGGTGGACATTGTGAGGTGAACATTGTGTTGTGGACATTGTGAGGTGGACATTGTGAGGTGGACATTGTGAGGTGGACATTGTGAGGTGGACACTGTGAGGTGAACACTGTGAGGTGGACATTGTGAGGTGAACATTGTGTTGTGGACATTGTGAGGTGGACACTGTGAGGTGGACATTGTGAGGTGAACATTGTGTTGTGGACATTGTGAGATGGACATTGTGAGGTGGACATTGTGTTGTGGACATTGTGAGGTGGACATTGTGAGATGAACATTGTGAGGTGGACATTGTGAGGTGGACACTGTGAGGTGAACACTGTGAGGTGGACATTGTGAGGTGAACATTGTGTTGTGGACATTGTGAGGTGAACATTGTGAGGTGGACACTGTGAGATGGACATTGTGAGGTGAACACTGTGAGATGGACATTGTGAGGTGGACATTGTGAGGTGGACATTGTGAGGTGGACATTGTGAGGTGGACATTGTGAGATGGACATTGTGAGGTGGACACTGTGAGGTGGACATTGTGAGGTGAACACTGTGAGGTGAACATTGTGAGGTGGACACTGTGAGGTGGACACTGTGAGGTGGACATTGTGAGGTGGACATTGTGAGGTGGACATTGTGAGGTGAACACTGTGAGGTGGACATTGTGAGATGGACATTGTGAGATGGACATTGTGAGATGGACATTGTGAGATGGACATTGTGAGATGGACACTGTGAGGTGGACACTGTGAGATGGACATTGTGAGGTGGACATTGTGAGGTGAACACTGTGAGGTGGACATTGTGAGGTGGACATTGTGAGGTGGACATTGTGAGGTGAACACTGTGAGGTGGACATTGTGAGGTGAACATTGTGAGGTGGACACTGTGAGGTGGACATTGTGAGGTGGACATTGTGAGGTGGACACTGTGAGGTGGACATTGTGAGGTGGACATTGTGAGGTGGACATTGTGAGGTGGACATTGTGAGGTGGACACTGTGAGGTGGACATTGTGAGGTGGACACTGTGAGGTGGACATTGTGAGGTGAACACTGTGAGATGGACATTGTGAGGTGGACATTGTGAGGTGAACACTGTGAGATGGACATTGTGAGGTGAACATTGTGAGGTGGACACTGTGAGGTGGACATTGTGAGGTGGACATTGTGAGGTGAACACTGTGAGGTGGACATTGTGAGGTGAACATTGTGAGGTGGACACTGTGAGGTGGACATTGTGAGGTGGACATTGTGAGATGGACATTGTGAGGTGGACACTGTGAGGTGGACATTGTGAGGTGGACACTGTGAGATGGACATTGTGAGGTGGACATTGTGAGGTGAACACTGTGAGATGGACATTGTGAGATGGACACTGTGAGGTGGACACTGTGAGATGGACATTGTGAGATGGACATTGTGAGGTGGACATTGTGAGGTGAACATTGTGAGATGGACACTGTGAGGTGGACATTGTGAGGTGGACACTGTGAGGTGGACATTGTGAGGTGGACATTGTGAGGTGGACATTGTGAGGTGGACACTGTGAGGTGGACACTGTGAGATGGACATTGTGAGGTGGACATTGTGAGATGGACATTGTGAGGTGAACATTGTGAGGTGGACATTGTGAGATGGACATTGTGAGATGGACATTGTGAGGTGGACATTGTGAGATGGACATTGTGAGTTGGACATTGTGAGATGGACACTGTGAGATGGACATTGTGAGGTGGACATTGTGAGATGGACATTGTGAGGTGAACATTGTGAGGTGGACATTGTGAGATGGACATTGTGAGATGGACATTGTGAGATGGACATTGTGAGGTGGACATTGTGAGATGGACACTGTGAGATGGACATTGTGAGGTGGACATTGTGAGATGGACATTGTGAGATGGACATTGTGAGGTGGACATTGTGAGATGGACACTGTGAGATGGACATTGTGAGGTGGACATTGTGAGATGGACATTGTGAGGTGGACATTGTGAGATGGACACTGTGAGATGGACATTGTGAGGTGGACATTGTGAGATGGACATTGTGAGGTGAACATTGTGAGGTGGACATTGTGAGATGGACATTGTGAGATGGACATTGTGAGGTGAACACTGTGAGGTGGACATTGTGAGGTGAACACTGTGAGGTGGACACTGTGAGATGGACATTGTGAGGTGAACATTGTGAGGTGGACATTGTGAGGTGAACACTGTGAGATGGACACTGTGAGATGGACATTGTGAGATGGACACTGTGAGGTGGACATTGTGAGGTGAACATTGTGAGGTGGACATTGTGAGGTGGACATTGTGAGGTGGACATTGTGAGGTGGACATTGTGAGGTGGACATTGTGAGGTGGACATTGTGAGATGGACACTGTGAGGTGGACATTGTGAGGTGGACATTGTGAGGTGGACATTGTGAGGTGGACATTGTGAGATGGACATTGTGAGGTGGACATTGTGAGGTGAACACTGTGAGATGGACACTGTGAGATGGACATTGTGAGGTGGACATTGTGAGGTGGACATTGTGAGGTGGACACTGTGAGATGGACATTGTGAGGTGGACATTGTGAGGTGGACATTGTGAGGTGAACATTGTGAGGTGGACATTGTGAGGTGAACACTGTGAGATGGACACTGTGAGATGGACATTGTGAGGTGGACATTGTGAGATGGACATTGTGAGATGGACACTGTGAGGTGGACATTGTGAGGTGGACACTGTGAGATGGACATTGTGAGGTGGACATTGTGAGGTGGACATTGTGAGGTGGACATTGTGAGATGGACACTGTGAGGTGGACATTGTGAGGTGAACATTGTGAGGTGAACATTGTGAGGTGGACATTGTGAGGTGGACATTGTGAGGTGGACATTGTGAGGTGGACATTGTGAGGTGGACATTGTGAGATGGACACTGTGAGGTGGACATTGTGAGGTGGACATTGTGAGGTGGACATTGTGAGGTGGACATTGTGAGATGGACATTGTGAGGTGGACATTGTGAGGTGGACATTGTGAGGTGAACACTGTGAGATGGACATTGTGAGGTGGACACTGTGAGGTGGACACTGTGAGATGGACATTGTGTTGCGGACATTGTGAGGTGGACACTGTGAGATGAACATTGTGAGGTGGACATTGTGAGGTGGACATTGTGAGATGGACATTGTGAGGTGGACATTGTGAGGTAGACATTGTGAGATGGACATTGTGAGGTGGACATTGTGAGGTGGACATTGTGAGATGGACATTGTGAGGTGAACATTGTGAGGTGGACATTGTGAGATGGACATTGTGAGGTGGACATTGTGAGGTGGACATTGTGAGATGGACATTGTGAGGTGGACACTGTGAGGTGAACATTGTGAGGTGGACACTGTGAGGTGGACATTGTGAGATGGACATTGTGTTGTGGACATTGTGAGGTGGACATTGTGAGGTGAACACTGTGAGGTGGACATTGTGAGGTGAACATTGTGTTGTGGACATTGTGAGGTGGACACTGTGAGGTGGACATTGTGAGGTGGACATTGTGAGGTGAACATTGTGTTGTGGACATTGTGAGGTGGACATTGTGAGGTGGACATTGTGAGGTGGACATTGTGAGGTGGACATTGTGAGGTGAACATTGTGTTGTGGACATTGTGAGGTGGACATTGTGAGGTGGACATTGTGAGGTGGACATTGTGAGGTGGACATTGTGAGGTGGACACTGTGAGGTGGACATTGTGAGGTGAACATTGTGTTGTGGACATTGTGAGGTGAACATTGTGAGGTGGACACTGTGAGATGGACATTGTGTTGTGGACATTGTGAGGTGGACATTGTGAGGTGGACACTGTGAGGTGGACATTGTGAGGTGAACATTGTGTTGTGGACATTGTGAGGTGAACATTGTGAGGTGGACACTGTGAGATGGACATTGTGAGGTGAACACTGTGAGATGGACATTGTGAGGTGGACATTGTGAGGTGGACATTGTGAGGTGGACATTGTGAGGTGGACATTGTGAGATGGACATTGTGAGGTGGACATTGTGAGGTGGACATTGTGAGGTGAACATTGTGAGGTGGACACTGTGAGGTGGACACTGTGAGGTGGACACTGTGAGGTGGACATTGTGAGGTGGACATTGTGAGATGGACATTGTGAGGTGAACATTGTGAGGTGGACACTGTGAGGTGAACATTGTGAGGTGAACACTGTGAGGTGGACATTGTGAGGTGAACATTGTGAGGTGGACACTGTGAGGTGAACATTGTGAGGTGGACACTGTGAGGTGGACACTGTGAGGTGGACATTGTGAGGTGGACACTGTGAGGTGAACATTGTGAGGTGGACACTGTGAGGTGGACATTGTGAGGTGGACATTGTGAGGTGGACATTGTGAGGTGAACACTGTGAGGTGGACATTGTGAGGTGGACACTGTGAGATGGACATTGTGAGGTGGACACTGTGAGGTGGACATTGTGAGGTGGACATTGTGAGGTGGACATTGTGAGGTGAACACTGTGAGGTGGACATTGTGAGGTGGACACTGTGAGATGGACATTGTGAGGTGAACATTGTGAGGTGGACACTGTGAGGTGGACATTGTGAGGTGGACACTGTGAGGTGGACACTGTGAGGTGGACATTGTGAGGTGGACATTGTGAGGTGGACATTGTGAGGTGGACATTGTGAGATGGACATTGTGAGGTGGACATTGTGTTGTGGACACTGTGAGGTGGACATTGTGAGGTGGACATTGTGAGGTGGACATTGTGAGGTGGACATTGTGAGGTGGACATTGTGAGGTGGACATTGTGAGATGGACATTGTGAGATGGACACTGTGAGGTGGACATTGTGAGGTGGACATTGTGAGGTGGACATTGTGAGGTGGACATTGTGAGGTGGACATTGTGAGGTGGACATTGTGTTGTGGACATTCTGAGGTGAACATTGTGAGGTGGACATTGTGAGGTGGACACTGTGAGGTGGACACTGTGAGGTGAACATTGTGAGGTGGACATTGTGTTGTGGACATTCTGAGGTGAACATTGTGAGGTGGACATTGTGAGGTGGACACTGTGAGGTGGACACTGTGAGGTGGACACTGTGAGATGGACATTGTGAGATGGACATTGTGAGATGGACATTGTGAGGTGGACACTGTGAGGTGAACACTGTGAGATGGACATTGTGAGATGGACATTGTGAGGTGGACATTGTGAGGTGGACACTGTGAGGTGAACACTGTGAGATGGACATTGTGAGATGGACATTGTGAGGTGGACATTGTGAGGTGGACACTGTGAGGTGGACATTGTGTTGTGGACATTCTGAGGTGAACATTGTGAGGTGAACATTGTGAGGTGAACACTGTGAGATGGACATTGTGAGATGGACATTGTGAGATGGACATTGTGAGATGGACATTGTGAGGTGGACATTGTGTTGTGGACATTCTGAGGTGAACATTGTGAGGTGAACATTGTGAGGTGGACATTGTGAGGTGGACACTGTGAGGTGGACACTGTGAGGTGGACATTGTGAGGTGGACACTGTGAGGTGGACATTGTGAGGTGGACATTGTGAGGTGAACACTGTGAGATGGACATTGTGAGATGGACATTGTGAGATGGACATTGTGAGATGGACATTGTGAGGTGGACATTGTGTTGTGGACATTCTGAGGTGAACATTGTGAGGTGAACATTGTGAGGTGGACATTGTGAGGTGGACACTGTGAGGTGGACACTGTGAGGTGGACATTGTGAGGTGGACACTGTGAGGTGGACATTGTGAGGTGGACATTGTGAGGTGGACACTGTGAGGTGGACATTGTGAGATGGACATTGTGAGATGGACATTGTGAGGTGAACATTGTGAGGTGGACATTGTGAGGTGGACATTGTGAGGTGGACATTGTGTTGTGGACACTGTGAGATGGACATTGTGAGATGGACATTGTGAGATGAACATTGTGAGGTGGACATTGTGAGGTGGACATTGTGAGGTGGACATTGTGAGGTGGACATTGTGAGATGGACACTGTGAGGTGGACACTGTGAGGTGGACATTGTGAGGTGAACATTGTGTTGTGGACATTGTGAGGTGAACATTGTGTTGTGGACATTGTGAGGTGGACACTGTGAGGTGGACATTGTGAGGTGGACATTGTGAGGTGGACATTGTGAGGTGAACATTGTGTTGTGGACATTGTGAGGTGGACACTGTGAGGTGGACATTGTGAGGTGGACATTGTGAGGTGAACATTGTGTTGTGGACATTGTGAGGTGGACATTGTGAGGTGGACATTGTGAGGTGGACATTGTGAGGTGGACATTGTGAGGTGAACATTGTGTTGTGGACATTGTGAGGTGGACATTGTGAGATGGACATTGTGAGGTGGACATTGTGAGGTGGACATTGTGAGGTGGACATTGTGAGGTGGACATTGTGAGGTGGACATTGTGAGGTGGACACTGTGAGGTGGACATTGTGAGGTGAACATTGTGTTGTGGACATTGTGAGGTGAACATTGTGAGGTGGACACTGTGAGATGGACATTGTGTTGTGGACATTGTGAGGTGGACATTGTGAGGTGGACACTGTGAGGTGGACATTGTGAGGTGAACATTGTGTTGTGGACATTGTGAGGTGAACATTGTGAGGTGGACACTGTGAGATGGACATTGTGAGGTGAACACTGTGAGATGGACATTGTGAGGTGGACATTGTGAGGTGGACATTGTGAGGTGGACATTGTGAGATGGACATTGTGAGGTGGACATTGTGAGGTGGACATTGTGAGGTGAACATTGTGAGGTGGACACTGTGAGGTGGACACTGTGAGGTGGACACTGTGAGGTGGACATTGTGAGGTGGACATTGTGAGATGGACATTGTGAGGTGAACATTGTGAGGTGGACACTGTGAGGTGAACATTGTGAGGTGAACACTGTGAGGTGGACATTGTGAGGTGAACATTGTGAGGTGGACACTGTGAGGTGAACATTGTGAGGTGGACACTGTGAGGTGGACACTGTGAGGTGGACATTGTGAGGTGGACACTGTGAGGTGAACATTGTGAGGTGGACACTGTGAGGTGGACACTGTGAGGTGGACATTGTGAGGTGGACATTGTGAGGTGGACATTGTGAGGTGAACACTGTGAGGTGGACATTGTGAGGTGGACACTGTGAGTTGGACATTGTGAGGTGGACACTGTGAGGTGGACATTGTGAGGTGGACATTGTGAGGTGGACATTGTGAGGTGAACACTGTGAGGTGGACATTGTGAGGTGGACACTGTGAGATGGACATTGTGAGGTGAACATTGTGAGGTGGACACTGTGAGGTGGACATTGTGAGGTGGACACTGTGAGGTGGACACTGTGAGGTGGACATTGTGAGGTGGACATTGTGAGGTGGACATTGTGAGGTGGACATTGTGAGATGGACATTGTGAGGTGGACATTGTGTTGTGGACACTGTGAGGTGGACATTGTGAGGTGGACATTGTGAGGTGGACATTGTGAGGTGGACATTGTGAGGTGGACATTGTGAGGTGGACATTGTGAGGTGGACATTGTGAGATGGACATTGTGAGATGGACACTGTGAGGTGGACATTGTGAGGTGGACATTGTGAGGTGGACATTGTGAGGTGGACATTGTGAGGTGGACATTGTGAGGTGGACATTGTGAGGTGGACATTGTGTTGTGGACATTCTGAGGTGAACATTGTGAGGTGGACATTGTGAGGTGGACACTGTGAGGTGGACACTGTGAGGTGAACATTGTGAGGTGGACATTGTGTTGTGGACATTCTGAGGTGAACATTGTGAGGTGGACATTGTGAGGTGGACACTGTGAGGTGGACACTGTGAGGTGGACACTGTGAGATGGACATTGTGAGATGGACATTGTGAGATGGACATTGTGAGGTGGACACTGTGAGGTGAACACTGTGAGATGGACATTGTGAGATGGACATTGTGAGGTGGACATTGTGAGGTGGACACTGTGAGGTGAACACTGTGAGATGGACATTGTGAGATGGACATTGTGAGGTGGACATTGTGAGGTGGACACTGTGAGGTGGACATTGTGTTGTGGACATTCTGAGGTGAACATTGTGAGGTGAACATTGTGAGGTGAACACTGTGAGATGGACATTGTGAGATGGACATTGTGAGATGGACATTGTGAGATGGACATTGTGAGGTGGACATTGTGTTGTGGACATTCTGAGGTGAACATTGTGAGGTGAACATTGTGAGGTGGACATTGTGAGGTGGACACTGTGAGGTGGACACTGTGAGGTGGACATTGTGAGGTGGACACTGTGAGGTGGACATTGTGAGGTGGACATTGTGAGGTGAACACTGTGAGATGGACATTGTGAGATGGACATTGTGAGATGGACATTGTGAGATGGACATTGTGAGGTGGACATTGTGTTGTGGACATTCTGAGGTGAACATTGTGAGGTGAACATTGTGAGGTGGACATTGTGAGGTGGACACTGTGAGGTGGACATTGTGAGGTGGACACTGTGAGGTGGACATTGTGAGGTGGACATTGTGAGGTGGACACTGTGAGGTGGACATTGTGAGATGGACATTGTGAGATGGACATTGTGAGGTGAACATTGTGAGGTGGACATTGTGAGGTGGACATTGTGAGGTGGACATTGTGTTGTGGACACTGTGAGATGGACATTGTGAGATGGACATTGTGAGATGAACATTGTGAGGTGGACATTGTGAGGTGGACATTGTGAGGTGGACATTGTGAGGTGGACATTGTGAGGTGGACATTGTGAGATGAACATTGTGAGATGGACACTGTGAGGTGGACACTGTGAGGTGGACATTGTGAGGTGGACATTGTGAGATGGACATTGTGAGGTGGACATTGTGAGATGGACATTGTGAGGTGGACATTGTGAGGTGGACATTGTGAGGTGAACATTGTGAGGTGGACATTGTGAGGTGGACATTGTGAGGTGGACATTGTGAGGTGGACATTGTGAGATGGACATTGTGAGATGGACATTGTGAGATGAACATTGTGAGGTGGACATTGTGAGGTGGACACTGTGAGGTGGACATTGTGAGGTGAACATTGTGAGGTGAACATTGTGAGGTGGACATTGTGAGGTGGACATTGTGAGGTGGACACTGTGAGATGCACATTGTGAGGTGGACATTGTGAGGTGAACATTGTGAGGTGGACACTGTGAGATGGACATTGTGAGGTGGACACTGTGAGATGGACATTGTGAGGTGGACACTGTGAGATGGACATTGTGAGGTGGACACTGTGAGATGGACATTGTGAGGTGGACACTGTGAGGTGGACACTGTGAGGTGGACATTGTGAGGTGGACACTGTGAGGTGGACATTGTGAGGTGAACATTGTGAGGTGGACATTGTGAGGTGGACATTGTGAGGTGGACATTGTGAGGTGGACATTGTGAGGTGGACATTGTGAGGTGGACATTGTGTTGTGGACACTGTGAGATGGACATTGTGAGATGGACATTGTGAGGTGGACACTGTGAGATGGACATTGTGAGATGGACATTGTGTTGTGGACACTGTGAGATGGACATTGTGAGATGGACATTGTGTTGTGGACACTGTGAGATGGACATTGTGAGATGGACATTGTGAGGTGGACACTGTGAGATGGACATTGTGAGATGGACATTGTGTTGTGGACACTGTGAGATGGACATTGTGAGATGGACATTGTGAGGTGGACATTGTGAGATGGACATTGTGAGGTGGACACTGTGAGATGGACATTGTGAGGTGGACATTGTGAGGTGGACACTGTGAGATGGACATTGTGAGGTGGACATTGTGTTGTGGACACTGTGAGATGGACACTGTGAGATGGACATTGTGAGGTGGACATTGTGAGGTGGACACTGTGAGGTGGACATTGTGTTGTGGACACTGTGAGATGGACACTGTGAGGTGGACACTGTGAGGTGGACATTGTGAGGTGGACATTGTGAGGTGGACATTGTGAGATGGACATTGTGAGATGGACATTGTGAGGTGGACACTGTGAGATGGACATTGTGAGGTGGACATTGTGAGGTGGACACTGTGAGATGGACATTGTGAGGTGCACATTGTGAGGTGGACACTGTGAGGTGGACATTGTGAGGTGGACACTGTGAGATGGACATTGTGAGGTGGACACTGTGAGGTGGACATTGTGAGGTGGACACTGTGAGATGGACATTGTGAGGTGGACATTGTGAGGTGAACACTGTGAGGTGAACATTGTGAGGTGGACACTGTGAGGTGGACATTGTGAGGTGAACATTGTGTTGTGGACACTGTGAGGTGGACATTGTGAGGTGGACACTGTGAGATGGACATTGTGAGGTGAACACTGTGAGATGGACATTGTGAGGTGGACACTGTGAGATGGACATTGTGAGGTGAACATTGTGAGATGGACATTGTGAGGTGGACATTGTGAGATGGACATTGTGAGGTGGACATTGTGAGGTGGACATTGTGTTGTGGACATTGTGTTGTGGACATTGTGAGATGGACATTGTGAGATGGACATTGTGAGATGGACATTGTGAGGTGGACATTGTGAGGTGGACACTGTGAGGTGGACATTGTGAGGTGAACACTGTGAGATGGACATTGTGAGGTGGACACTGTGAGATGGACATTGTGAGGTGAACACTGTGAGGTGGACATTGTGAGGTGGACATTGTGAGGTGGACACTGTGAGATGGACATTGTGAGGTGGACATTGTGAGGTGGACATTGTGTTGTGGACATTGTGAGGTGGACATTGTGAGGTGGACATTGTGAGGTGAACACTGTGAGGTGGACATTGTGAGGTGGACATTGTGAGGTGGACATTGTGTTGTGGACATTGTGAGGTGGACATTGTGAGGTGGACATTGTGAGGTGGACACTGTGAGATGGACATTGTGAGGTGGACACTGTGAGGTGGACATTGTGAGGTGGACGTTGTGAGGTGGACATTGTGTTGTGGACATTGTGAGGTGGACATTGTGAGGTGGACATTGTGAGGTGGACACTGTGAGATGGACATTGTGAGGTGAACACTGTGAGATGGACATTGTGAGGTGGACATTGTGAGGTGGACATTGTGTTGTGGACATTGTGAGGTGAACACTGTGAGGTGAACATTGTGAGGTGGACATTGTGAGGTGGACACTGTGAGGTGGACATTGTGAGGTGAACATTGTGAGGTGAACATTGTGAGGTGGACATTGTGAGGTGGACATTGTGAGGTGGACACTGTGAGATGCACATTGTGAGGTGGACATTGTGAGGTGAACATTGTGAGGTGGACACTGTGAGATGGACATTGTGAGGTGGACACTGTGAGATGGACATTGTGAGGTGGACACTGTGAGATGGACATTGTGAGGTGGACACTGTGAGATGGACATTGTGAGGTGGACACTGTGAGGTGGACACTGTGAGGTGGACATTGTGAGGTGGACACTGTGAGGTGGACATTGTGAGGTGAACATTGTGAGGTGGACATTGTGAGGTGGACATTGTGAGGTGGACATTGTGAGGTGGACATTGTGAGGTGGACATTGTGAGGTGGACATTGTGTTGTGGACACTGTGAGATGGACATTGTGAGATGGACATTGTGAGGTGGACACTGTGAGATGGACATTGTGAGATGGACATTGTGTTGTGGACACTGTGAGATGGACATTGTGAGATGGACATTGTGTTGTGGACACTGTGAGATGGACATTGTGAGATGGACATTGTGAGGTGGACACTGTGAGATGGACATTGTGAGATGGACATTGTGTTGTGGACACTGTGAGATGGACATTGTGAGATGGACATTGTGAGGTGGACATTGTGAGATGGACATTGTGAGGTGGACACTGTGAGATGGACATTGTGAGGTGGACATTGTGAGGTGGACACTGTGAGATGGACATTGTGAGGTGGACATTGTGTTGTGGACACTGTGAGATGGACACTGTGAGATGGACATTGTGAGGTGGACATTGTGAGGTGGACACTGTGAGGTGGACATTGTGTTGTGGACACTGTGAGATGGACACTGTGAGGTGGACACTGTGAGGTGGACATTGTGAGGTGGACATTGTGAGGTGGACATTGTGAGATGGACATTGTGAGATGGACATTGTGAGGTGGACACTGTGAGATGGACATTGTGAGGTGGACATTGTGAGGTGGACACTGTGAGATGGACATTGTGAGGTGCACATTGTGAGGTGGACACTGTGAGGTGGACATTGTGAGGTGGACACTGTGAGATGGACATTGTGAGGTGGACACTGTGAGGTGGACATTGTGAGGTGGACACTGTGAGATGGACATTGTGAGGTGGACATTGTGAGGTGAACACTGTGAGGTGAACATTGTGAGGTGGACACTGTGAGGTGGACATTGTGAGGTGAACATTGTGTTGTGGACACTGTGAGGTGGACATTGTGAGGTGGACACTGTGAGATGGACATTGTGAGGTGAACACTGTGAGATGGACATTGTGAGGTGGACACTGTGAGATGGACATTGTGAGGTGAACATTGTGAGATGGACATTGTGAGGTGGACATTGTGAGATGGACATTGTGAGGTGGACATTGTGAGGTGGACATTGTGTTGTGGACATTGTGTTGTGGACATTGTGAGATGGACATTGTGAGATGGACATTGTGAGATGGACATTGTGAGGTGGACATTGTGAGGTGGACACTGTGAGGTGGACATTGTGAGGTGAACACTGTGAGATGGACATTGTGAGGTGGACACTGTGAGATGGACATTGTGAGGTGAACACTGTGAGGTGGACATTGTGAGGTGGACATTGTGAGGTGGACACTGTGAGATGGACATTGTGAGGTGGACATTGTGAGGTGGACATTGTGTTGTGGACATTGTGAGGTGGACATTGTGAGGTGGACATTGTGAGGTGAACACTGTGAGGTGGACATTGTGAGGTGGACATTGTGAGGTGGACATTGTGTTGTGGACATTGTGAGGTGGACATTGTGAGGTGGACATTGTGAGGTGGACACTGTGAGATGGACATTGTGAGGTGGACACTGTGAGGTGGACATTGTGAGGTGGACATTGTGAGGTGGACATTGTGTTGTGGACATTGTGAGGTGGACATTGTGAGGTGGACATTGTGAGGTGGACACTGTGAGATGGACATTGTGAGGTGAACACTGTGAGATGGACATTGTGAGGTGGACATTGTGAGGTGGACATTGTGTTGTGGACATTGTGAGGTGAACACTGTGAGGTGGACATTGTGAGGTGGACATTGTGAGGTGGACATTGTGAGGTGGACATTGTGAGGTGGACACTGTGAGATGGACATTGTGAGGTGGACATTGTGAGGTGGACATTGTGTTGTGGACATTGTGAGGTGGACATTGTGAGGTGGACATTGTGAGGTGGACATTGTGAGGTGGACATTGTGAGGTGGACACTGTGAGATGGACATTGTGAGGTGGACATTGTGAGATGGACATTGTGAGGTGGACATTGTGTTGTGGACATTGTGTTGTGGACATTGTGAGATGGACATTGTGAGATGGACATTGTGAGATGGACATTGTGAGGTGGACATTGTGAGGTGGACACTGTGAGGTGGACATTGTGAGATGGACATTGTGAGATGGACATTGTGAGGTGGACATTGTGAGGTGGACATTGTGTTGTGGACATTGTGAGATGGACATTGTGAGGTGGACATTGTGAGGTGAACATTGTGAGGTGGACATTGTGAGGTGGACATTGTGAGGTGGACATTGTGAGGTGAACATTGTGAGGTGGACACTGTGAGATGGACATTGTGAGGTGGACATTGTGAGGTGGACACTGTGAGGTGGACATTGTGAGGTGGACATTGTGAGGTGGACATTGTGTTGTGGACATTGTGAGATGGACATTGTGAGATGGACATTGTGAGATGGACATTGTGAGGTGGACATTGTGAGGTGGACACTGTGAGGTGGACATTGTGAGGTGGACATTGTGAGATGGACATTGTGAGGTGGACATTGTGAGGTGGACATTGTGAGATGGACATTGTGAGGTGGACATTGTGAGATGGACATTGTGAGGTGGACATTGTGAGGTGGACATTGTGTTGTGGACATTGTGAGATGGACATTGTGAGATGGACATTGTGAGATGGACATTGTGAGGTGGACATTGTGAGGTGGACATTGTGAGGTGGACATTGTGAGATGGACATTGTGAGGTGGACATTGTGAGGTGGACATTGTGAGGTGGACATTGTGAGGTGAACACTGTGAGGTGGACACTGTGAGGTGGACATTGTGAGGTGGACATTGTGAGGTGGACATTGTGAGGTGAACATTGTGAGGTGGACACTGTGAGGTGGACATTGTGAGGTGGACATTGTGTTGTGGACATTGTGTTGTGGACATTGTGAGGTGGACATTGTGAGGTGGACACTGTGAGGTGGACACTGTGAGGTGGACATTGTGAGGTGGACATTGTGAGGTGGACACTGTGAGGTGGACATTGTGAGGTGGACATTGTGAGGTGGACATTGTGAGGTGAACATTGTGAGGTGGACATTGTGAGGTGGACATTGTGAGGTGGACATTGTGAGATGGACATTGTGAGGTGGACATTGTGAGGTGGACATTGTGAGGTGGACATTGTGAGGTGGACATTGTGAGGTGGACATTGTGTTGTGGACATTGTGAGATGGACATTGTGAGGTGAACACTGTGAGATGGACACTGTGAGGTGAACACTGTGAGGTGAACATTGTGAGGTGGACACTGTGAGATGGACACTGTGAGGTGAACACTGTGAGGTGAACATTGTGAGATGGACATTGTGAGGTGAACATTGTGAGATGGACACTGTGAGGTGAACACTGTGAGGTGAACATTGTGATGTGGACACTGTGAGGTTAACACTGTGACGTGAGGTACGCACTGTCCCAGTATTTTCCCTTTCTACACGGATAGAAAATTTTACCCTCCATCTAATTTTGCCCTGGGAGTGTTTGATGGGACAGTGTAGAGGGAGCTTTACTCTGTATCTAACCCGTGCTGTACCTGCCCTGGGAGTGTTTGATGGGACAGTGTAGAGGGAGCTTTAATCTGTATTTAACCCATGCTGTACCTGCCCTGGGAATGTTTGATGGGACAGTGTAGAGGGAGCTTTACTCTGTATCTAACCTGTGCTGTACCTGTCCTGGGAGTGTTTGATGGGACAGTGCAGAGGGAGCTTTACTCTGTATCTAACCCGTGCTGTACCTGCCCTGGGAGTGTTTGATGGGACAGTGTAGAGGGAGCTTTACTCTGTATCTAACCCGTGCTGTACCTGCCCTGGGAGTGTTTGATGGGACAGTGTAGAGGGAGCTTTACTCTGTATCTAACCCGATGTCCTCCAATTTGGACATTTCAGGCCTTGGTCCTGCTGTCCACGAAACCCTCTTTCTGTATAATGTCGACTGCTCTTTCCTCGGAGACATGCGTTAGGGGTCCACGTACACAGATCACTAAAATGTAGTGGTCAGGTACAAAAACTAATCAAAGAGTCTAATGGAATGTTAGCCTTTATAACTAGAGGGCTAGAATATAAAGGGGAGGAAGTTTTGCTACAGTTATACAAAGCCCTGGTTAGACCACATCTGGAGCACTGTGTACAGTGCTGGGCACCGCACCTTAGGAAGGATATATTGGTCTTGGAAGGAGGGCAGCGCAGATTCACCAGAATGATACCTGGCCTCCAAGGGTTAGATTATGAGGTGAGTTTACATAAACCTAGGCTTGTATTCCCTGGAATAT
Organism: Squalus acanthias; assembly: GCA_030390025.1. Taxonomy (NCBI): domain Eukaryota; kingdom Metazoa; phylum Chordata; class Chondrichthyes; order Squaliformes; family Squalidae; genus Squalus; species Squalus acanthias. The sequence continues at coordinate 2,055,543 of JASTWF010000038.1, forward strand.
AGAAGGTTAAGGGGTGATTTGATTGAGATTTTTAGGATTTTGAACAGAATTGAGAGGGTAGATAGAGAGAAACTTTTTCCACTGCTGGGGGAGTCCAGGACAAGAGGACAATACCTTAAAATCAGAGCCAGGCCATTCAGGAGAGACGTTAGGAAACACTTCACACCAAGGGTGGTAGAAGTGTGGAACTCTCTCCCACAAAAAGCAGTAGATGCTAGCTCAATTAATGGCCCAGAAATTGATCTCGCTCTGTTCCCGCGGGGGTAAGGAGCAGGCGCGATCTCTCACTCCGCGTTGGCTTTTTCAGATCCAGCTCGCATGAACATAAGAACATAAGAACATAAGAAATAGGAGCAGGAGTAGGCCAATCGGCCCCTCGAGCCTGCTCCGCCATTCAATAAGATCATGGCTGATCTGATCCTAACCGCCAATCTACTATCTATCACAGAACCATCTCCTGCATCTAACAGAATTGCACACACGAAATAGGAGCAGAATCAGGCTACACAGTCCCTGGGCCCGCTCCACTACCCACAGGGCCATGACCGATCCGAACCTAGACTCATGTCCAAATTCCAGCCCGCTCCCCGTAACCCTTAATGCCCTTTACTTCTAGGAAACTGTCTATTTCTGTTTTAAATTTAATTAATGTTGTAGCTTCTACAGCTTTTTGTGGCAGCATATTCCATGGACCTACCACCCTCTGAGTGAAGTAGTTCCTCCTCATCTCAGTTTTGAAAGAGCAGCCCCTTATTCTAAGACTATGTCCCCTAGTTCTCGTCTCACCCGTCATCGGGAACATCCTCCCCGCATCCACCCGATCCAACCCCTTCACAATCTTATATGTTTCAATAAGATCGCCTCTCATTCTTCTGAACTCCAATGAGTAGAGTCCCAATCTACCCAACCTCTCCTCATATGACCACCCCCTCATCCCCGGGATTAACCAAGTGAACCTTTTTTGCACTGCCTCGAGAGCAAGGATGTCTTTCCTTAAGTAAGGACACCAAAACTGTATGCAGTATTCCAGGTGCGGTCTCACCAATACCTTGTACAACTGAAGCAATACCTCCCTATTTTTATATTCTATCCCCCTAGCAATGAAAGCCAACATTCCATTTGCCTTCTTAATCACTTGCTGCACCTGCATACTAACCTTTTGAGTTTCGTGCACCAGGACCCCCAGATCCCTTTGCACTTCAGTACTCTCCAGTTTCTTGCCATTAAGATAATAAATTGCTCTAGGATTTTTCCTGCCAAAGTGCATCACCTCACACTTTCCAGTGTTGTATTCCATCTGCCAAATCTCTGCCCACTTACTTAGCCTGTCTATGTCCCCTTGCAGGTTTTTTATGTCCTCCTCACTCACTACTTTCCCTCCCATCTTTGTATCATCTGCAAATTTTGATATGTTACACTTGGTCCCTTCCTCCAAATCGTTAATATAGATTGTGAAGAGTTGGGGACCCAGCACTGACCCCTGTGGAACACCACTAGTTACTGATTGCCAGTCTGAGAATGAACCATTTATCCCAACTCTTTGCTTTCTGTTAGATAGCCAATCCTCTATCCATGCCAGAATATTACCCCCAATCCCGTGATTTTTTACCTTAAGCAATAATCTTTTGTGTGGCACCTTGTCAAATGCCTTTTGGAAGTCTAAATACATTACGTCCACTGGTTCCCCTTTATCCACTCTATATGTTACTTCCTCAAAGAACTCCAGCAAATTTGTCAAACATGACTTCCCCTTCGTAAAACCATGCTGACTTTGTCCTATTAAATTATGATTATCCAAATGTCCTGTTACTGTTTCCTTAATAATGGACTCCAAAATTTTACCTACCACAGATGTTAGGCTAACCGGTCTATAGTTACCAGCCTTCTGTCTACTGCCCTTTTTAAATAAGGGTGTTACATTAGCAGTTTTCCAGTCTGCCGGGACCTTAGCGGAATCCAGGGAGTTTTGAAAAATTATTACCAATGCATCTACAATCCCTACCGCCACTTCCTTCAAGACTCTAGGATGTAAGCCATCAGGTCCAGGTGATTTATCCGCCTTGAGTCCCATTATTTTACCGAGTACCACTTCCTTAGTGATTTTGATCGTGTTTAGCTCCTCTCCCCCTATAGCCCCCTGTTTGTCCAGTGTTGGGATATTCTTAGTGTCCTCTACTGTAAAGACTGATACAAAATATTCATTCAGTGTTTTTGCCATCTCCATATTTCCCACCATTAATTTCCCGGTCTCATCCTCTAAGGGACCAACATTTACTTTAGCCACCCTTTTTCTTTTTATATAACTATAAAAACTCTTACTATCTGTTTTTATATTTTTTGCTAATTTACTTTCATAATCTATCTTCCCTTTCTTAATCAATCTTTTTGTTATTTTTTGCTTGATGTTCTAGACATCAGCTGGGCAGTGCTTGCGTATCCCACCGGCGTAGTGAATTCGTGCGAGCTGTGGGATCACGTGACTCAGTTAGAGCCAATGGCAGCACACCATCTTCCATTCATAAGTTTCACATACGTGCTGTGAAAGCTATGAATCTTACACACCCCCAAAATAACAGCTAAACCTCAATTAAATTTTTTTTTAAAACCATCACATTAATAAAATAAGTATAGTTAAATAAATTAACCATTTTAAATAAAAAATTAAATTTTTGAAAAAATTTTAAATCTTTTAAAAAGTTATAAAAATAAACTTACCTGTCTTTAAAGTCTCTAAAAAAGATATACCTGTTAAAAAAAATTCAAAATAATACTTAATTCACTACTTACCTTGTTAAAAGTGGGTCTTATTCCTCCTTTTTTCGTTTCTAAAATCTTCCGTCCTTACCTGCGCGTCCAAAGCATGAAGTGCACAGCGTGCGCGCAGCCTGTAGCACGCACGCGGTGCACCTAGGAACCGCCCCCTTTTCAAAAGACCAAGTGCCGGTTTTCAGCGCATGCACAGTGCATGCAGAAAACCGGCAATTGGAGAGAGAATACGCGAGAGTACGCAGTGCGTACTCTCGCGCAGCGGGATCAATTTTTGGCCCATTAATTTTAAATCTGAGAGCGATAGATTTTTGCTAGACAAGGGTATAAAAGGATATGGAGCCAAGGTGGGTGGATGGAGTTGGGTCACAGATCAGCCGTGATCTCATTGAATGTCAGAACAGACTCGAGGGGCTGAATGGCCTCCCCCTGTTCCGATGTTCCTAAAATGTCAAATGGTCAGGAGTTCACGGCAGAAAGCCAGCGCAAAGCGCAAGGCAGAGGGTTACTGAAGGAAGGAAATCAGCGCAAATAGAGACTGTGACAAAATGACCAGTGCAAACATGCAAGTGAGCGTGAGTATGACATGAGAGAAGGTTCCATGGAGAGCACTGTGAAGAAAAGCAAGGTTTCGCAGCATCTACTCAAATGCTGAGCAGCTGTAATGGTTTGGAAAACAAAGCAAGTTTAAAGATTGGAATAAATGGAACATCTCAACATGGCAGAGTTCCAAACCTGCTAATTGCTTTCCCAAAGAGATGGCTCAAAGGATTTAAAAGCTTAATTAGCGGGGACTGGGGAAAGCTGATAGACTCTGCTTTTGGCATCAAGAGGCCTGAAAGACCTGTCGAGCTCTTACACGCCGGCGTTCGCTGCTCCTGCTCTCCCCGTTGCCACAATGATGAACTGGTCCGTGCCTTTATTACCTCCAGACTCGACTGTTCCAACGCTATCCCGGCCGGCCTCCCACATTGCACCCTCTGTAAACTTGAGTTCATTCAAAACTTGGCTGCCCCGTGTCCTAACTCGCACCAAGTCCCGTTCATCCATCACCCCCTGTGCTCGCTGACCTACACTGGCTCCCGGTCCAGCAACGCCTCAATTTTAAAATTCTCATCCTTGTTTTCAAATCCCTCCATGGCCCTCGCCCCCTCTCTATCTCTGTAACCTCCTCCAGCCCTACAACCCTCCAAGATTTCTGCACTCCTCCAATTCTGGCCTCTTGCGCATCCCTGATTTCCATCGCTCCACCATTGGCGGCCGTGCCTTCAGTTGCCTGGGCCCAAGCTCTGGAATTCCCTCCCTAAACCTCTCCGCCTCTCTCTCCTCCTTTAAGACGCTCCTTAAAACCGACCTCTTTGACCAAGCTTTTGGTCACCTGTCCTAATATCTCCTATGTGGCTCGGAGTCGATTGTTGTTTGATAATCGCTCCTGTGAAGCGCCCTGGGACATTTTACTATGTTAAAGGTGCTATATAAATGCAAGTTGTTGTTGTTGTGTAGCTATAAGCGAGAAGGGAACCTTCTTGTGATGGGGTTTGATCATTTCCAGAACACCATGAGGCAGGTCACAATTTGGAAATTCGCTTCCCTTCTTACAATGTTCTTTGAAGCCTCCATCAGAGAGAGAGAGAAAGAAAGAAAGAGAGAGAGAAAGAAAGAGAGAGAGAAAGAGAGAGAGAGAGAAAGAAAGAGAGAGAGAGAGAAAGAACAGCGCTCCCTCAGTACTGCCCCTCCGACAGTGCGGCGCTCCCTCAGTACAGCCCCTCCGACAGTGCGGCGCTCCCTCAGTACTGCCCCTCTGACAGTGCAGCGCTCCCTCAGTACTGCCCCTCCGACAGTGCAGCGCTCCCTCAGTACCGCCCAGCCGACAGTGCGGCGCTCCCTCAGTACTGCCCCCCCGACAGTGCAGCGCTCCCTCAGTACTGCCCCTCCGACAGAGCAGCGCTCCCTCAGTACTGCCCCTTCGGCTGTGCAGCGCTTCCTCAGTACTGCCCCTTCGACAGTGCAGCGCTCCCTCAGCACTGCCCCTCCCACAGTGCGGCGTTCCCTCAGTGCTGCCCCTCCCACAGTGCGGCGCTCCCTCAGTACTGCCCCTCCGACAGTGCAGCGCGCCCACAATACTGCCCCCCAAAAGTGCAGCGCTCCCTCAGTACTGCCCCTCCGACAGTGCAGCGCTCCCTCAGTACTGACCCACCAACAGTGCAGCGCTCCCTCAATACTACCCCCCAACAGTGCGGCGCTCCCTCAGTATTGCCCCTCCGACAGTGCAGCGCTCCCTCAGTACTGCCCCTCCGACAATGCAGCGCTTCCTCAGAACTGCCCCTCCGACAGTGCGGCGCTCCCTCAGTACTGCATCTCCGACAGTGCAGCGCTCCCTCATCACTGCCCTCCGACAGTGCAGCACTCCCTCAGTACTGCCCCTCCCACAGTGCAGCGCTCCCTCAGTACTGCCCCTCCGACAGTGCGGCGCTTCCTCAGTACTGCCCCTCCGACAGTGCAGTGCTCCCTCAGTACTGCCCCTCCGACAGCGCGGCGCTCCCTCAGTACTGCCCCTCCGACAGCGCGGCGCTCCCTCAGTACTGCCCCTCCGACAGTGCGGCGCTCCCTCAGTACTGCCCCTCCGACAGTGCGGCGCTCCCTCAGTACTGCCCCTCCGACAGTGCAGCGTTCCCTCAGTACAGCCCCTCCGACAGTGCGGCGCTCCCTCAGTACTGCCCCTCTGACAGTGCAGCGCTCCCTCAGTACTGCCCCTCCGACAGTGCAGCGCTCCCTCAGTACCGCCCAGCCGACAGTGCGGCGCTCCCTCAGTACTGCCCCCCCGACAGTGCAGCGCTCCCTCAGTACTGCCCCTCCGACAGAGCAGCGCTCCCTCAGTACTGCCCCTTCGGCTGTGCAGCGCTTCCTCAGTACTGCCCCTTCGACAGTGCAGCGCTCCCTCAGCACTGCCCCTCCCACAGTGCGGCGTTCCCTCAGTACTGCCCCTCCCACAGTGCGGCGCTCCCTCAGTACTGCCCCTCCGACAGTGCAGCGCGCCCACAATACTGCCCCCCAAAAGTGCAGCGCTCCCTCAGTACTGCCCCTCCGACAGTGCAGCGCTCCCTCAGTACTGACCCACCAACAGTGCAGCGCTCCCTCAATACTACCCCCCAACAGTGCGGCGCTCCCTCAGTATTGCCCCTCCGACAGTGCAGCGCTCCCTCAGTACTGACCCACCAACAGTGCAGCGCTCCCTCAATACTACCCCCCAACAGTGCGGCGCTCCCTCAGTATTGCCCCTCCGACAGTGCAGCGCTCCCTCAGTACTGCCCCTCCGACAATGCAGCGCTTCCTCAGAACTGCCCCTCCGACAGTGCGGCGCTCCCTCAGTACTGCATCTCCGACAGTGCAGCGCTCCCTCATCACTGCCCTCCGACAGTGCAGCACTCCCTCAGTACTGCCCCTCCCACAGTGCAGCGCTCCCTCAGTACTGCCCCTCCGACAGTGCGGCGCTTCCTCAGTACTGCCCCTCCGACAGTGCAGTGCTCCCTCAGTACTGCCCCTCCGACAGCGCGGCGCTCCCTCAGTACTGCCCCTCCGACAGCGCGGCGCTCCCTCAGTACTGCCCCTCCGACAGTGCGGCGCTCCCTCAGTACTGCCCCTCCGACAGTGCGGCGCTCCCTCAGTACTGCCCCTCCGACAGTGCGGCGCTCCCTCAGTACTGCCCCTCCGACAGTGCGGCGCTCCCTCAGTACTGCCCCTCCGACAGTGCGGCGCTCCCTCAGTACTGCCCCTCCGACAGTGCAGCGCTCCCTCAGTACTGACCCTCCGACAGTGCGGCGCTCCCTCAGTACTGCCCCTCCGACAGTGCAGCGCTCCCTCAGTACTGCCCCTCCGACAGTGCAGCGCTCCCTCAGTACTGCCCCTCCGACAGTGCAGCGCTCCCTCAGTACTGCCCCTCCGACAGTGCAGTGCTCCCTCAGTCCTGCCCCTCTGACAGTGCAGTGCTCCCTCAGTCCTGCCCCTCTGACAGTGCAGCGCTCCCTCAGTACTAACCCTCCGACAGTGCAGCGCTCCCTCAGTACTGCCCCTCCGACAGTGCGGCGCTCCCTCAGTACTGCCCCTCCGACAGTGCGGCGCTCCCTCAGTACTGACCCTCCGACAGTGCGGCGCTCCCTCAGTACTGCCCCTCTGACAGTGCGGCGCTCCCTCAGCACTGCCCCTCCGACAGTGCTGCGCTCCCTCAGTACTGCACTGCAGTGTCAAGTCTCTGGAGTGGGACTTGAACCCATGACCTTCAGACTCAGGGGCGAGAGTGCTGGAGAAAGAGAAGAGACTAGTACATGTGTGAGAAAGAGAGTGAGACAGTGCAAGAGACAGAGACCAGCACAATACAAATTCCCTGGGGACACAGAATTAAGTGGAAAAGACAACAGGGAAACAGGCCATTCGGCCCATCCATTCCGTGTTGGTGTTTGTCCTCCACATGGGCAGTGTCCGAATCCCATGTGCCTGCACTGTTCCAAATCCCTTCATCACCTCTTTCCCTCAACTTCTGAGCTAACCTGTTCTTCAATGTCGGCACAGTCTCTGCTTCAATCACTAACTCCAGGAGTGATTGTGCACAACCTCACAATTCTCTCTGCTCTCTGTCCTGAATCTCTTACAGTTAATCCTGGTGAATCTGTGCTGTCTCAGGATACGGGGTAGGACATTTAGGACTGAGATGAGGAGAAATTCCTTCACTCAGAGGGTGGTGAACCTGTGGAATTCTCTACCACAGAAGGCTGTGGAGGCCAAGTCACTGAATATATTTAAGAAGGAGATAGATAGATTTCTAGACACAAAAGGCATCAAGGGGTATGGGGAGAGAGTGGGAATATGGTATTGAGATAGAGGATCAGCCATGATCATATTGAATGGCGGAGCAGGCTCGAAGGGCCAAATGGCCTACTCCTGCTCCTATTTTTCTATGTTTCTATGTTTCTGTCCCCTCGCTATTGCCTCAACATCCTTCCTATAGCGTGGAGCTAAAACTGCACTCACTCCTCCAACTGTGGTCTGACTAAGTTTTTATATTGATTCACTTTTATATTTCGACGTTTAAATTTCATACTGGTCTCTCCCTCTCAGATCTGCACAAGTCTCCCTCTCTCAGTATTCCATCAGTTATTTTTTTACAGCCTTAACCACTTCAGATGCTGCTTTTACATAGAAACATAGAAACATAGAAGATAGGAGCAGGAGTAGGCCACTCGGCCCCTCGAGCCTGCTCCGCCATTCAATGAGATCATGGCTGATCATCCAAATTCAGAACCCTGTCCCTGCTTTCTCCCCATATCCCTTGATCCCTTTAGCTTTAAGAATTATATCCAACTCCTTCTTGAATATATTTAATGAATTGGCCTCAACTGCCTTCTGTGGTAGAGAATTCCACAGGTTCGCCACTCTCTGGGTGAAGAAATTCCTCCTCATCTCAGTCCTAAATGGCTTACCCCTTATCCTTAGACTGTGACCCCTGGTTCTGGACTCCCTGGCCATCGGGAACAGCCTTCCTGCATCTAGTCTGTCTAGTCCTGTTAGAATTTTATAAGTTTCAATGAGATCCCCTCTCATTCTTCTAAACTCCAGCGAGTATAAGCCCAATCGACCCAATCTCTCCTCATACGTCATTCCTGCCATCCCAGGTATCAGCCTGGTGAATCTTCGCTGCACTCCCTCCATGGCAAGAACATCCTTCCTCAGATAAGGCGACCAAAACTGCACACAATACTCAAGGTATGGTCTCACCAAGGCCCTGTACAACTGCAGCAAGACATCCTTGTTCCTGTACTCGAACCCTTTCGTTACGAAGGCCAACATACCATTTGCCTTCTTAACCGTCTGCTGCACCTGCATGCTTACCTTCAGCGACTGGTGCACAAGGGCACCCAGGTCTCGTTGCACTTCCCCTTTTCCCAATCTATTGCCGTTCAGATAATAATCTACCGTCCTGTTTTTGACACCAAAGTGGATAACCTCGCATTTATCCACATTATATTGCATCTGCCATGCTTCTGCCCAATCACCCAACCTGTCCAAATCATACTGGAGTTTCTCGGCATCCTCCTCACGGCACACACTCCCACCCAGCTTTGTGTCGTCTGCAAACTTGGAGATATTACATCCAATTCCTTCGTCTAGATCATTAATATATATTGTGAATAGCTGGGGTCCTAGCACCGATCCCTGTGGTACCCCACTAGTCACTGCCTGCCACTCGGAAAAAGACCCGTTTATTCCAACTCTTTGCTTTCTGTCTGCCAACCAGTTCTCTATCCAAGTCAATACCTTGCCCCCAATCCCATGTGCCTTAACTTTACACGCTAATCTCTTATGCGGGACCTTATCGAAAGCCTTCTGAAAGTCCAAATACACCACATCCACTGGTTCTCCCTTATCTATTTTCCCAGTTACATCCTCAAAAAATTCCAGTAGATTAGTCAAGCACGATTTACCTTTTGTAAATCCATGTTGACTTTGTCCGATCCTGTCACTGTTTTTCAAGTGCTCAGCAATTACATCTTTTATAATGGACTCTAGCATTTTCCCCACTACCGATGTCAGGCTTACCGGTCTATAATTCCCCGTTTTCTCTCTACCACATCTTGTTCACCCGAAACCCCAAATCCCTCTGCTCTTCAGCATCACCCATTCAAAGCGTAATTATTACTAAGGCAAGCCAGTCAACCAACCAGAGCAGAGGAGGGTTCTGACTAACACCAGGAGCTGGTGCGGCCAACTAGTTTGAACTAATGTGGAGGATCACCTGCCAGCATTTCTGACTGAAGTTCCAGGCAGGCAGCATCCAGGCCGTGCTGATCAGGAACATGTTAAAGACTTCCTAATGAGAACTGATGAATTATTTCAGGGACTTAGCAAAACTTCCACCAACAGCCTAAAGGCATTTTAGAAAACACATTCGAAACAGTGAGATCAACTCTTTAAATCACCATTCTTTCTCTTTATGTCGCTTTTCTTTCAATCGCAGTGCTGAGAATTAAATATTTTCCATGTTTTGATGCCACTGTCCCATCAAACACTCCCAGGGCAGGTACAGCACGGGATAGATACAGAGTAAAGCTCCCTCTACACTGTCCCATCAAACACTCCCAGGGCAGGTACAGCACGGGTTAGATACAGAGTAAAGCTCCCTCTACATTGCCTCATCAAACACTCCCAGGGCAGGTACAACACGGGTTAGATACAGAGTAAAGCTCCCTCTACACTGTCCCATCAAACACTCCCGGGGCAGGTACAGTACGGGTTAGATACAGAGTAAAGTTCCCTCTACACTGGCCCATCAAACACTCCCGGGGCAGGTACAGTACGGGTTAGATACAGAGTAAAGTTCCCTCTACACAGTCCCATCAAACACTCCCAGGGCAGGTACAGCACGGGTTAGATACAGAGTAAAGCTCCCTCTACACTGTCCCATCAAACACTCCCAGGGCAGGTACAGCACGGGTTAGATACAGAGTAAAGTTCCCTTGACACTCTGAACTATTTCCTTTGGTGGGGTGTCTATAACAAGGGGACATAATCTATAAATTAGAGCTACCCTATTTAGGAGTGAAATCATAGAGTCATAACAGCACAGAAGGAGGCCATTCGGCCCATCGAGTCCGTGCCGGCTCTCTGTAGAGCAATCCAGTCAGTCCCATTCCCCCACTCTATCCCCGTAGCCCTGCAAATTTATTTCCCTCAAGTGCCTATCCAGTCTCCCCTTGGAAACATTGAGTGTCTCCGCTTCCACCACTTCCGTCGGCAGCGAGTTCCAGGTCCTCACCACTCGCTGCGTAAAAAAGTTTTTCCTCACATCCCCCCTGTATCTCTTCCCCAAAACCTTAAATCTGTGTCCCCTAGTCCTTGTACCATCAACTAGTGGGAACAGCCTTTCCCTGTCTAGCCTATCCAAACCCATCATAATCTTGTACACCTCTATCAAATCACCCCACAACCTCCTTTGCTCTAATGAAAACAAATCCAGCTTCTCCAACCTGTCCTTGTAGCTAAGATCCCCCATCCCCGGAACCATTCTGGTAAATCTCCTCTGCACCCTCTCAAGGGCCTTCACATCCTTCCTAAAGTGCGGTGACCAGAACTGGACGCAATGCTCCAGTTGTGGCCTAATCAGCGCTTTATAAAGGTTCAGCATAACTTCTCTACTTTTGTATACCTCTATTTATGAAGCCCAAGATCCCATATGCTTTGCTAACCACTCTCTCAATATGTCCTGCCACCTTCAGGGACCTATGCACATTAACTCCCAGGTCCCTCTGTCCCTGCACACTCTTTAAAACTGTGCCATTAAGTGTATATTGCCTCTCCCTGTTCCTTCTGCCAAAATGCATCACCTCACACTTCTCTGTATTAAATTCCATCTGCCACTTGTCTGCCCATTCTGCTAGCCTTTCTATGTCCTGTTGCAGTCGATTGGTATCATCCTCACTGTTTGCCACACCACCCAAGTTTGGTGTCATCGGCAAATTTAGAAATTCTACTCTGTATTCCAGTATCCAGGTCATTTATATATATCAAAAAAAGCAGTGGCCCCAGCACTGACCCTTGGGGAACACCGCTGTGACCATCCTCCAGTCTGAAAAACAGCCATTTACCACAACTCGCTGTTTTCTGTCCTTAAGCCAATTCCTTATCCAAGCTGCCACTGACCCACCTATTCCATGAGCCTCAATTTTGTTTACCAGCCTTCTATGTGGTACTTTGTCAAATGCCTTCTGAAAATCCATGTAGACAACATCCATTGCGTTCCCTTCATCAATCCTCTCTGTTACTTCGTCAAAAAATTAAATTGGATTAGTCAAACACGATCTGCCTTTTACAAATCCATGTTGGCTCTCCTTAATTAGCTTAAACCTCTCCAAGTGCCCGTTAATTTTTCCCTTGATTATTGTTTCTAAAACTTTACCCACCACTGATGTTAAACTGACCGGCCTGTAGTTACTAGGATTGTCCTTACACCCTTTCTTGAACAATGGTGTCACATTTGCCACTTTCCAATCCTCAGGCACCTCCCCCGCATATAGGGAAGATTGGAAAATTATGGCAAGCCCTTCCGCTATCTCCTCCCCCAATTCCCTTAGCAACCTGGGATGCAAACCATTTGGACCAGGCGACTTGTCCACTCTAAGCATACCCAGCCTTTCTAGTACATCCTGTCTATCAATTTTCACCCCTTCCATTGCTTCTACCTTTTCCACTTCTACCGATATTTTGTCAGCATCCACCTCCTTAGTAAACACTGATACAAAGTACTCATTGAGTATTCTAGCCTTGCCCTGCGCCTCTAAGCATATATCACTTTCTTTGTCCCTAATAGGCCCCACCCCGCCTCTTACTACCCGCTTACTGTTTACATGCCGGTAGAAGACTTTTGAGTTCCCTTTTATGTTAACCGCCATTCTACTCTCATATTCTCTCTTTGCCAATCTTATTTTCATTTTCACATCCCCTCTCAACTTATTGTATTTGGTCTGGTTCTCCCTTGAAGAATTCACCAGATGTGCATCATACACCCTCTTTTTTGTTTCATCATCTTCTCTATCTCCCTCGTCATCCAAGGAGCCCTTGCTTTGGTTCCCTTACACTTCCCTCTTGTTGGAATGTACCTAGCCTGTACTTGGAACATCTCCTCCTTAAACATCACCCATTGTTTCATTACAGTTTTTCCTGTCAGTCTTTGGTTCCATTTGACCCTGGCTAGATCCTTTCGCATCCCATTGAAGTTAGCCCTATTCCAGTTTAGAAGTTCCAATCTAGATTGTTCCTTGCTCCTCTCCATTGCTAATCTAAATCTTATGATACAATGATCACTCGTACCCATGTGTTCTCCCACAGACACTTGGTCGACCTGGCCCACCTCATTCCCCAGCACCAGATCCAGCAATGCCTCCTTCCTAGTTGGGCCAAGAACATATTGGTCAAGGAAATTTTCCTGAACACATTTCAGAAATTCCTCCCCCTCCTTTCCTTTTACCTTAGCATTATCCCAATTGATATTTGGGTAATTAAACTCCCCCAATATCACCACTCTATAGCTCTTGCATATCTCTGTGATTTCCCTGCAGATTTGCTCCTCTACCTCTCTCACTATTTGGAGGCCTATAGAATGCCCCCAATAGCGTAATCATACCCTTTTTGCTCCTCCACTCTAACCAAATGGATTCTGTCCTTGTCCCCTCAAGAACATCCTCCCTTTCCAACACTACAATGTCTTCCTTAATCAGTACTGCCATCCCACCTCCTTTTTTTCCTTCCCTATCTTTTCTGAACACCTTGTACCCTTGAATATTAAGAGGTAGAAATTAGGTCGCGCCCCATTTGGGGCGCAAATATCGTCCGAGCGCAAATATTAGCGCCTGGCGCTAATTATCGGCACTGACAGGAAACTTCACTTTTACCGCCCCGGGAGGTGAGTGGAGCGCTAAATTAGGCGCTGCACACCTCTCTTAAGGCGCAAAGGCCTAGGAGTGAGGCGCTACCTCAGCGCACGAGCGCAGCGCAGCTGCTGCCAGTTAGCGAGGGAACACAGACACACTGGCGCCGGACACTTCTTAAAGCGGGGGGGGCCACTTGCTCCCCAGCCACACCCTGCTCATTGCAGCCTTGAATCTCAGCCTGGAGAGACCTGTAATCCATTTTGCTGCCAAGCATGGAGAGGGTGAGAGAACGCGCTCATCGCTTCACCGAGCGGGCCTTGGATGCTCTGGTTGGCGCAGTGGAGCGCAGACGATGCATGCTGTTCCCGGAGAGTGGCAGGAGGCCTTTGCCACGCGAGTTCAGAAGAGTGTGGAGGGAGGTGGCTCAGAGCGTCTCCTCCAGGAGCATGGTGCCCAGGACCCATGTTCAGTGCCGCAAAAAATTCAACGACCTCACTCGGGTCGTCAGGGTGAGTGGCTTTTTCTCAATACCTCTCCATCCCTCCATCTCAACCTCACTATATGGCCAGAGGGTCTTAAAACCCCAATGCACAACACTCATGCAACACCTATGGCCCTTTCATCAAACACACACACACATTCCACACTTTGCATACAGTAAGGGCTATTCACCTATGGGAGGCACATCAGGCAAGACCATGGCTGCATATTGTAAGGGCTATTCACCTATGGGAGGCACATCAGGCAAGACCATGGCTGCATATTGTAAGGGCTATTCACCTATGGGAGGCACATCAGGCAAGACCATGGCTGCATATTGTAAGGGCTATTCACCTATGGGAGGCACATCAGGCAAGACCATGGCTGTATATTTACTCAGATGCTGTCCTTTTTCTTGCAGGCTAAGCTGGCTCATAATCGGAGACAGCAGCAACGGACGGGTGGAGGGCGGCTTCAGCTGCAACCCCTCAGCGATCTGGAGGAGCGCGTCCACAGGATTGTGGCAAGCCGGGTGATCGGTCCCGTCGCCACTGGGGACGCCGACCCCGTTGTGGACAGCAATGGTAAGGTCATCACCTTTTTGTCCTCTGTCCTTCCACTTGTCCCTCACAATACCAGCCTTTGACACTTTCAATCCAACTTGCTAACTCGCTGCACTTATTCCTCCCTTACTGCCACCCTGTCCTCACGCTAAAGCCACTCTTGTACCTCCCTGCTTTCAGATGGTGATTCACCAGCTGAGGAGATGGTCCCTGAAGCTGCCACTGGGAGTGATGCTGCAGCTGAGGAGGAAGAGGAAGCCGGAGCATCAGTGCCACCCTCTCCCGAGGAAGCCCATGGCCACACTGGGAACACGCCTTCCCCGGAGGGGAGCAGGGGGGAAGGGGCTGATGATGGTGAAGCTCCAGGACCCAGCGGGCTGCAGCAACGCCATGGGGGGGGAGGGAAGAACGGGAGCCTTCTCCCCAGAGGGAGAGTATGCCAGACACTCCTACTGCAATGGACGCAGAGGAGGAGCGGCTGATTGCAGAAATGAACAGCCAGGCGGTGGGCATGCACACTGAGCTCATGGGTGCAGTGGGAAGGGTGCCCGAATGCATTGAGGCACTGGCAAGGAGTGTGGAGCACTTCGCTGTAGCACAGGCGGATGCCACACTAAAGCTTAGTGCTGCAATTCAGTCACTGGCTGCCAGGAACCCATCTGAGACTGCTCTCATGCAGACTCAGATTGAGGCCACGCGAGCACTGACTGCTGCCATCCTCGATGGTTCGTGCACATGTCCCCGGGGCTGTCACCGCGCCGCAGCAGGCCAGCAATCTGTTCTCCGGCAAATTGCTCCGGATGCTGAAGTGCTGCCCCGTGGGAGTGCCAGTGTGTCGGGCGAGCAGGGAGTTGCTGTCCTCTCTCACGATGACAGCATTCCTGCTGCCAACACTGTCACTTCTCCACTGCACTTGCCACCGCCTGTAGGACAGACTGCTGCCGCCCATGCAGAGTTGGTGCAGTCTGCAGCCGGGCCCTCCAGGCCCAGAAGTGGTCGAGGCCGTCCTTCAGGGGCATCTGCAGTGTCAGGGTCTGACGAGCAGCAGCCTTCCACCAGCCTTGCTGCAGCCACTGAGGTCCCATTACGGAGGAGCAGTAGGGTTAGAAGGGGGGAAGTGCGCAAGGGAAGGAGATCACCCTCGAAGGGCAAAATGTAGGAGGTGTGCCAAAATGCTGGTCATTTTTTTATTAAAGGCCGAGGTTCATGGCCCAACTTTTGTTTAGTGTTTTGGACATTATCTCCAGGTTGTGAGAACCAGTTATGTTATTGACTGTTTTTTTGTGTTTATTTCTATGAGTTTGTCATGAGGAATTGACACACACAGAGTTTGTACAATAAATAAGTTTCTGTATTCAAAATATACATGGCTGGTGGTTGGAATTATTGGTGCCTTGGCCGGCTTAGGGGTTGCGTGCTGGGTTGATTCGTGTTTGTAGCAATGGCAGGGGCCCTAGAAGCGGCTTGCTATTAGTCGTTGACGGACGACCCTTGCAGTTTGACCATTGTGGGCCGCCCTCCTGCCTTGGTGCTGCTGCTGATCATCGTCCTCGTCCTGTTCCTCCTCTTCCTCCTCCTCCTCTTGTGGTGCTGCAAGGCCTGGTGGCATTGGCTGCGTCCTGAGGATTGCCATGTTGTGCAACATGCAGCACACGACTACGAATTTCGAAACTTGCTCAGGCGAGTACTGCAGGGCTCCTCCGGAATGGTCCAGACAGCGGAATCGTTGTTTCAGCACGCCGATTGTGCGCTCAATAATGTTCCTGGTTGCTTGTTGGCTTTCCTGGTACCGCAGCTCAGCAGGGGTGTTTGGCGCACGGAGCGGTGTCATCAGCCAGGTGCTCAATGCGTACCCCTTGTCCCCCAGAAGCCAACCAACTGGCTGATGCGGTGCCTCGAAAATTTCTGCCACAGTACTCTGGCGCAGGATGAAAGCATCGTGGCAGCTGCCCGGATAGTGGGCATTGACAGCGAGAATCACCTGTCTGTGGTCACAGACCAACTGCACATTCAAGGAATGGAACCCCTTTCTGTTCCGGAACTCCTCTGCATTCTCTCGCGGAGCACGCAAAGCCACATGCGTGCAGTCAATGGTGCCCTGCACCATGGGGAAGCCCGCTACCCTCGCAAAGCCCATAGCACGGTCATGCTGCTTGTCTGGGGTCATAGGGAAGGAGATGAAGTCTCGTCTCCTTCTGAAGAGGGCATTGGTGACCTGCCGGATGCAGCGATGCACCGCAAACTGGGAGATATTGGCGAGGTCCCCAACAGCAGCTTGGAATGAGCCAGTGGCGTAGAAGTTCAAAGCCACTGTGACCTTCACTGCCACCGACAGAGACGTCCTGGACCTCAGCTGAGGCTGCAGATCTGGCTGCAGCAGGTGGCAGAGCTCAGTGACCACCTCCTTGCTGAATCGCAGCCTTCGCAAACACAGCTCCTCGGACATATGGATGTAGGAGAGCTGTTCACGATATACCCTGGGAGGGTAAGCTCTCCTGTACATGCGCCTGATGGCCCTCCTCCGTCTGGCCATCATTGCCACTCTCTGTCTGCGTCTCACTATCCTCCGATTGAGCTGGAGCAGGACGATGCCCCCAATCATTGCAGCCCCCATATTCTCTTTGCCAGAAAAGTAATGAGGTACAGCAACTAAAGTAGCAGCAAAGTTAGGATGAACTAGGCCAAACTACCTCACAAAGCGTTGAGTCAATGTAGAAGTCTCTCTCTCTCTCTCTCCGAATCTCTCTCTCTCTCTCAGAACGAGTGGTGCATAAATGTCGACCACAGAAAAAGACAGGAAGAGGCCCCCTTTAAATAGCGCCCCCCCAGCCCCACACCGATTGATAACGTTCCAGTCTTCCGGTCGTTGGAAGCGCCAGGCGGTAAGGCAGGGGGCGCCACTCAATTTCCGCTCCGGGGCGCCCCAAGGGCGTTGCACCATGGAATGACGTCACAATCTGCGCGCGCAGGTGGTCGCAGCGGTAAGTTTTAGTGCCGCCGCACAATCTCAAGTTAAGTTCTCGAGCGGCGCAAACAGCGCTGCGCCCGGGCGTTAGCGCCTTAACGCCCCATTAGCGCCCTCTTAAGGCGCTAACGGGAGGCGCAACCAACTGAATTTTTCCCCCTAAGTGCCCAGTCCTCACCGTTTTTAAGCCACGTTTCCGTTATTGCCACAACATCATATTGCCACACGGCTAATTGTGCTTGTAGCTCACCAACCTTATTCACCACACTTTGTGCGTTTACGTACATGCATTCTAAACCCATTTTAGAATTTATCATAGTCTTTCTTACTCTGCTCCTATCTAATTTAGTACTACTACCGCCTCTAGTACTATCCAACACACTCACTCTTTTATGCACCTTATTCCTCTTTTCTACTCCTATATGCTGGTGCCCATTCCCCTGCCAAGCTAGTTTAAACCCTCCCCAACAGCACGAGCAAACCTCCCCGCGAGAATATTGGTCCCGGCTCTGTTGAGGTGTAACCCATCCGGCTTGTACAGGTCCCACCTTCCCCAGAAACGGTCCCAATGCCTCCGGAATCTAAAGCCCTCCCTCCTGCACCATCTCCCCATCCACGCATTCATCTGTTCCATCCTTCTATTCCTGCACTCACTAGCACGTGGCACCGGGAGTAATCCGGAGATTGCTACCTTTGAGGTCCTGCTTTTTAATCTCTCTCCTAGCTCCCTAAACTCTGCCTGAAGGACCTCATCCCTCTTTCTGCCTATGTCGTTGGTACCGATATGGACCACGACCTCTGGAGGTTCACCCTCCCTCCTCAGAATGTTCTGCAGCTGATCGGTGACATCCTCGACCCAGGCACCAGGGAGGCAACATACCATCCAGGAAGCACTTCTTTACACAAAGGTTAGTGGAAATTTGGAACTCACTCCCCCAAAAGGCTGTGGATGCTGGGGGCCAATTGGAGCTTTCAAGACTGAGACTGATGGGCTTTATAAACAGACCCATCGAGAACAAAAGCAAGGAAGTTATGATGAACCTGTATAAATCACTGGTTAGGCCTTAGCTGGAGTATTGTGTCCAATTCTGGGCACCGCACTTTAGGAAGGATGTCAAGGCTTTGGAGAGGGTGCAGAGGAGATTTACTAGAATGGTTCCAGGGATGAGGGACTTCAGTTATGTGGAGAGACTGGAGAAGCTGGGGTTGTTCTCCTTGGAGCAGAGAAAGTTAAGGGGAGATTTAATAGAGGTGTTCAAAACTATGCGGGTTTTGATAAGAGTAGATCGGGAGAAACTGTTTCCAGTGGCAGGAGGGTAGGTAACCAGAGGACACAGATTTAAGATAATTGGCAAAAGAACCAGAGGGGAGATGAGAGATTTTTTACGCAGCGAGTTGTTGTGATCTGGAATGTGCTGCCTGAAAGGGCGGAGGAAGCAGATTCAATAATAACTTTCAAAAGAGAATCGGATCAAAATGTGAAGGAGAAAATTTTGCTGGGCTGTGGGGAAAGAGCAGGGAGTGGGACTAATTGTTCGCTCTTTCAGAGAGCCGGCACAGGCACAGACACAGACACGGACACAGACACAGACACAGACACGGTCACGGACACGGACACGGACACGGACACGGACACGGACACAGACACAGGCACAGGCACAGCCACGATGGGCCCAATTCTCTGATTATCCCATTTTTCTCTAAGTATACAAAACGAAAGAGTATGAGGTCATCATCGGCCAATTCACTGGTGAGTTCTTGCTCAGCACTTTTAAAACCATCGAGTTTTCAGCCCCACAATCCGAATGTTACTCTTCATTTCGGAGATTCAACATTATGAAAATAGTTGGTGATCCAAGACTTAATTACAGTATTAAAATGTAGTTCATCTAATTATACACTATTCAAAGAGTAATGACTTTTCATTACAGACTCATTATAAACGGCAATATAAAATTAGAGAGCTAGAAATTAAAATGAGCAGGAACGCGATTGTATCTGGTGAGCCGGGTAATCTCACCATCAGGAGAGCAGAACACAGACCTCCAACGGCCCATTCCCACCAACAGCAAACAATCCTCAGCCGCCTCTACATTTACATATCATCTGGCCAATTACAAGTTTTGTCTCCAATGTGAATTAGGGACAGAGGAACAGGAGGAGGCCATTCAGCCCCTCGAGCCTGTTCCGCCATTCAATGAGATCGTGGCTGATCTGTACCTCAACTCCATCTGCCCGCCTTTGCTCCATATCCCTCGATACCCTTGCCCGACAACAATCCATTAACAAGAGCAAAATACTGCGGATGCTGGAAATCTGAAATTAAAACGGAAAATGTTGGAAACACTCAGCAGGTCAGGCAGCATCTGTGGAGAGAGAAACAGAGTTAACGTTTCAGCTCGGTGACCCTTCGTCAGACAAAAATTTATCAATCTCAGTTTTGAAATTTTCAATTGACCCCCAGCCTCAACAGCTTTTTGGGGGAGAGAGTTCCAGATTTCCACTAGCCTTTGTGTGAAGAAGTGCTTCCTGACATCACCCCTGAACGGCCTGGCTCTAATTTTAAGGTTTTGCCCCCTTGTTCTGGACTCCACCTGCCAGAGGAAATAGTTTCTCTATCCACCCTATCGAATCCTTTAATCATCTTAAACACCTCGATTAGATCACCCCTTAATCTTCTAAACTCGAGAGAATACAAGCCCAGTCTGTGCAACCTGTCCTCATAATTTAACCCTTTTAGACCTGATATTATTAATTTAAACATGGTATTTATTGCCATTCTCTAGTTGTGCAGAGAAGGTGCCGGAAGGCCTTCTTCTTAAACCTCTGCAGTCGATGTTCTGAACGGTTTGACATAACTGAGCGGTGACATCAGAGGGTAGTTAGGAGTCAAGCCCGTTGGTGTGGGACAGGAGCGAGGCTCCCTCAATTTTATTTTCCCTGTGCGGACCCTTTAACCGCGGCTCTTGCAGCGGTCGCAGATGATAAGCGGCCTGTGCGGGACCTCGCGATCAGCGCGCGGCCACACATCTTAGGGGGAAGATTGGACTGGAGTTACATGTAGGCCCAGACCGGGTAAGGACGGAAGGTTTCCTTCCCTAAAGGACATTAGTGAACCAGTTGGGTTTTTACGACAATCCGACAGCTTCAAGGTCACTTTGACTGAGAGCAGCTTTTTATTTCCCGCTTTCTAACATGGCCACGGCAGGATTCGAGCTCACGTTCCCTGGGTTAGTCCAGTAACATAATCATTGTATCGCCGGACCCATACTCCAATCACAGTTCAGGAGATTCAGGCTGAAATCGACCAGAGATACACCAGGATACTTATATCTCACTTACTCATCACTGTCATGTTGATAGATGAGGATGGAACCTACTCAGAGTCCTTCGGAACAAATTTAATTTAATCTGATATTAAAAACATATCAGAGCGTCCCCCGTGGGATCAGAGCAACACAACCAGACAATTCAATACGCTGGGAGTGTCTTATATGGTAATTGAAACTCCAGCCTAAACTATCCAGGTAAGGCAGCTCAACGAAGTCCAGGGCAGGTACAGCACAGGTTAGATACAGAGTAAAGCTCCCTCTACACTGTCCCATCAAACACTCCCAGGGCAGGTACAGCACGGGTTAGATACAGAGTAAAGCTCCCTCTACACTGTCCCATCAAACACTCCCAGGGCAGGTACAGCACGGGTTAGATACAGAGTAAAGCTCCCTCTACACTGTCCCATCAAACACTCCCAGGGCAGGTACTGCACGGGTTAGATACAGAGTAAAGCTCCCTCTACACTGTCCCATCAAACACTCCCAGGGCAGGTACAGCACGGGTTAGATACAGAGTAAAGCTCCCTCTACACTGTTCCCATCAAACACTCCCAGGGCAGGTACAACACGGGGTTAGATACAGAGTAAAGCTCCCTCTACACTGTCCCATCAAACACTCCCAGGGCAGGTACAGCACGGGTTAGATACAGAGTAAAGCTCCCTCTACACTGTCCCATCAAACACTCCCAGGGCAGGTACAGCACGGGTTAGATACAGAGTAAAGCTCCCTCTACACTGTCCCATCAAACACTCCCAGGGCAGGTACAGCACGGGTTAGATACAGAGTAAAGCTCCCTCTACACTGTCCCATCAAACACTCCCAGGGCAGGTACAGCACGGGTTAGATACAGAGTAAAGCTCCCTCTACACTGTCCCATCAAACACTCCCAGGGCAGGTACAGCACGGGTTAGATACAGAGTAAAGCTCCCTCTACACTGTTCCCATCAAACACTCCCAGGGCAGGTACAACACGGGGTTAGATACAGAGTAAAGCTCCCTCTACACTGTCCCATCAAACACTCCCAGGGCAGGTACAGCACGGGTTAGATACAGAGTAAAGCTCCCTCTACACTGTCCCATCAAACACTCCCAGGGCAGGTACAGCACGGGTTAGATACAGAGTAAAGCTCCCTCTACACTGTCCCATCAAACACTCCCAGGGCAGGTACAGCACGGGTTAGATACAGAGTAAAGCTCCCTCTACACTGTCCCATCAAACACTCCCAGGGCAGGTACAGCACGGGTTAGATACAGAGTAAAGCTCCCTCTACACTGTCCCATCAAACACTCCCAGGGCAGGTACAGCACGGGTTAGATACAGAGTAAAGCTCCCTCTACACTGTCCCGTCAAACACTCCCAGGGCAGGTACAGCACGGGTTAGATACAGAGTAAAGCTCCCTCTACACTGTCCCGTCAAACACTCCCAGGGCAGGTACAGCACGGGTTAGATACAGAGTAAAGCTCCCTCTACACTGTCCCGTCAAACACTCCCAGGGCAGGTACAGCACGGGTTAGATACAGAGTAAAGCTCCCTCTACACTGTCCCATCAAACACTCCCAAGGCAGGTACAGCACAGGTTAGATACAGAGTAAAGCTCCCTCTGCACTGTCCCATCAAACATTCCCAGGGCAGGTACAGAGGGCTCGATTTTGCCAGGCCCGAGGAGGCAGGATTGGAGGCGTCTGAGTTGTTAAAATCGCCAAAAATGGCGGGTGGGCCCGATCCCGCCTCCAACCCACCTCCTAGCAATTTTCCCAAATGCGTATTTTCTGACCCCCTTTCCATCCCGCCTCCAAGAGGCGGGATAGGCCCTTAAGGCCCTTAACAACCACTTAATAGCCTCTATAATCCCATTTTGAGAGGCCTTTCCGATTTTTAGTCATTCCCCCCATCCCTCACGCCTCCTCTGGAACACGCCAGGTAATCCTGGCGGCCTCACAAGTGGCTTGCTTACTAACAGCTGCAGCTCCACCATTAAAAAGGAGTTTTCAGCAATCATCATTTGCAGGTGGCAGAACTTTGTTGTCTCAGGTCTGGGGGAATTTTTAGCAGGCCTACTCATTGTTGTGGAAGTTTGGAGCCTGACACCCATCTCCAGTGTGACCTCCTGGGAAACCCCTCTCCCCACCTTGACTGAGCGTTTCCTCAACTGAGGCATATACCAGAAGCATGGGAACCATTTAATTCCTTTCCTCCTGGACATCAGATTCGGACGAAGACCAGCCGCGGCAGCAGCAGAACCCTGAACAACAGCACCACCAACAGCAGGAGCAACAACAGGAGCGCCAAGCTGCTGCTCACCCACCTGAAGCTGCACAGGCCAGAAGGCGCCAGTGCGCGACCACATTGCTGCCCGGGATGCAAGGGACGCACTCATGTTGGCCAGATTTGCATAGCCTGCACAATCAAACACTTTTGCCTTGCACCTTCTTACCAGAGCATCGACAATGGACAAGAACCTGCGGATTCCTATCACTCTGACCACCATACTGACAATTGCAAGTCGCTCTAAGCCCTCAATGTGGAAGTCCCATTTGCGAAATTACACAGGCCACATCTTCAACAGTTTGCCATCAGAATTTTTTATCACAACAAGCAACTGATGGTATTTCAAAAATAAACACAACATAACACCCAAGTGACTACCCTTGTGACTACTTGTGCATTATCTTCCTCTTACGCGTGCTCCTACGTGGTGCTTCCCCTGTGGCTTCAGCAGATGTGGAGCCCCCTTGCTCACTTTCTTGCTGCTCCTGTCTCGACACCTTTGGCGGCCATCCTCTGGGGTTGCGAACCTGTGAGGGCTCGGCAACAGTCTGCTGCTCCTGCGGCTGTGCAGGGGTTGAGACGCCCATCTCAGTTGGGTGGGGACTCTGGTGGGGCTCTGACCGAGGGCTTTGCAGTGGCATGGTCGTGTAAGTGCTTGGAGAGGAGCCCCCACTTCCTTGTTGTATGCCACCAACATCCCTCTCATGGGTCAGCCCCACTTCAGAGCTAGCAAGTGGCTTGACAGCACCTTGTTGCACTTCAGGGGGGCCATGAGGGCCCGTTTCTGCACTGGAAGTCCAACTCCAGAGGATTTGCATGAAGGTCTGGTTTCTATGCTCAATAGCTGACCATCGCTCCTCAAGAGATGTCATTCTATTCTGAACAATGACCATGTTTTCCATACCCTGGCGACTAAGCTCCTCGATGGACGTAGCCATCCTCTCCTCTACCGTAGCCATCCTTACCACGGAGGTTGCCATCCTTTCCACGGATGTAGCCATCCTTACCACGGAGGTTGCCATCCTTTCCACGGAGGTTGCCATCCTTACCACGGAGGTTGCCATCCTTTCCACGGAGGTTGCCATCCTTTCCGTGGTGATGCGTTCATGCGCCAACGCCTCCACAAAGGCTCTGCTCATGTTCGCGATGGACTCCTCCATTCGCTCCACACTCGCAGCGACCCTGGAGACAAAACCTGCCAGAGACTCCTGCACCTGTCCCTGGAGTTCCAGCACCGCTCTCGTTCTGGATGGACCCGGAGGCACAGGGTCGACATGCAGCTGAGCCGAGCTGGGAGCGTCCTCTCCACTGTGACGAGGACTCTCCACTGCTGTCCCTGTCTCCACCATCTGCTGATGCTCACTTGTGAGCTGTGATACACCAGGTGACAGCACTACTCTACTCTATGTCCCGAAGGTCCCACCGAGGTGTAAGTGTCTGCGCTGGTGCTGGGTGCGCTGAATTCTGCTGACGCTGTGCCCTTAAAGGTTGCAGCTTCCTCTGAGGAGTCTTCTGGCTCAGGCTGTTCCACCTGGACAGTGGGGACAGGGGCTCTTGATGGTCCTGTGGGGAAGTAAAGGAAAGAGTTAGGCATGTGAGATAAACGTTGCATGCACATTGAAGTGTGCAGATTATCAAAAGTCAATCTGTTACAGCATTAAAATCAAGATCTGTCACTCATGCAATGTCAATGAGAGAGATGAAAAACTATTCTGTCACCAGCTTGCTGTGATGCGCCCGCCTGTCCATCCCCCACTTGGGAATCTTCCTCGACACCGGCGATTTCCAGGGCCGCCTCCTCCAAGGTTGTGAGCTGGGCTACTGAGGGTGGCCCTCCTCCTGTCATCACTCTTTCCCTCTTATTGTGGGCTCTCTTTTCCTGCAATGAGGGACACAAGTGGAGTTTGAGTGAGAATGAAGGAGTGAGTGTAGAGAATCCATAGCATAGATGCTTAGAAGGAGACAAAGGGCCCTCCCTGTGTGTTGTAAGTTGTTGTCATTGTATCACAGTGATAGGGAGTGTGAGGCCTGCATGGTCGAATAGTTAAGTGAATGTGACCATAGAGCGAGAGGGAATGGGTAAGGGTGCAGGGATGCAAGGGTCAAGTGGCATGTGGAGGAAGAGGTTGGCAAAGCAGAGTGCTGGTGAGGAGAGGCGATGGGGATCAGATTGAGGGTGATGGGAAAGTCATACTCACTTTTCCTGTGCGGAGAAGGTCATGAAACCTCTTCCTGCACTGCAGCCAGATTCTGCGGCACATAGAGATTGAGTTGACCTCCTGGGCCACTTGCAGCCACACAGCTTTAGTCTGCTGGGGAGGCTTTTTCCTCACTGAGGAAGGGAAGAGCACCTCCTTATTTGCTCTTGCTCCCTCCACCAGAGCTTGGAGGGAGGCCTCATCGAACCTTGGAGCACACTTTGATCGACTGGTGGACATAATTGGTGAAGGAAGCGATCACAACAATGGGCATAAAGTTTAAAGTCTCCAGAAGAAGCAAGGCTGCTTGCAGGCCTTAAATCCAGCAGCATTGATGACGTCATCGGAGGCGACTTTCTATATGAAAAGACTCATTGGGCCAGGGGTTTCCACACGCTGGAAATCAAGTGCCCAATTAGGGCAAAATCGCACTTTTGTCCCACTTCACATCGGAGTCGGGCTCCTGACACAAAAACCACCTGACACGCCCCAGCCCGCCCCCAATGGCAAAATCCAGCCCAGATTAAAGCTCCCTCTACACTGTCCCATCAAACACTCCCAGGGCAGGTACAGCACGGGTTAGATACAGAGTAAAGCTCCCTCTACACTGTCCCATCAAACACTCCCAGGGCAGGTACAGCACGGGTCAGATACAGAGTAAAGCTCCCGCTACACTGTCCCAGCAAACACTCCCAGGGCAGGTACAGCACGGGTTAGATACAGAGTAAAGCTCCCTCTACACTGTCCCATCGAACACTCCCAGGGCAGGTACAGCACGGGTTAGATACAGAGTAAAGCTCCCTCTATACTGTCCCATCAAACACTCCCAGGGCAGGTACAGCACGGGTTAGATACAGAGTAAAGCTCCCTCTACACTGTCGCATCAAACACTCCCAGGGCAGGTACAGCACGAGTTAGATACAGAGTAAAGCTCCCTCTACACTGTCCCATCAAACACTCCCAGGGCAGGTACAGCACGGGTTAGATACAGAGTAAAGCTCCCTCTACACTGTCCCATCAAACACTCTCGTCCCCGATTCATGTTCAGTTACAGATTCAGTGCCGTCTGATTTGCTTTAAGATTCCCCCCCCCCCATTCATATTTATTCTTTGCGGGTTGAGGACCTGATTCTTGCTATTTTAATCCCTCGAGTGAATTTATTTTCCACGTTCCAGATGGTCACAGTTTGGGTGACCTGTCTAATGCCAGGCTGATAGAGAGAGAGACAGAGAGAGAAAGAGGGAGAGAGTGAGAGAGAGAGAGAGAGAGAGAGAGGGAGGGAGTGAGAGAGAGAGAGACAGAGAGAGAGAGAGAGAGAGAAAGAGGGAGGGAGGGAGGGAGGGAGGGAGAGAGAGAGAGAGACTGGGGAATGGGGGTCAGGGGAGAGAGGGAGAGAGAGAGAGAGACAGAGAGAGAGAGACAGAGAGAGAGAGAGGGAGGGACTGGGGAATGGGGGTCAGGGGAGAGAGGGAGACTGTGAGCAGGCCTGAGCGATGGGGCCTGGACTGGCGCAGCGCAGCGTCCAACTCTCCAACTCCACCGCTGCCCTAAACCTGGAACAGCGTCTGAAAGAGAAAGTTTGGGCTAACGTTTCGTGGGCAACACGGTGGCATAGTGGTTAGTGGGCAACACGGTGGCATAGTGGTTAGCACTGGTGCCTCACAGCGCCGGGGACCCGGGTTCGAATCTGACCTCGGGTGACTGTCTGTGTGGAGTTTGCACATTCTCCCCGTGTCTGCGTGGGTTTCCTCCGGGTGCTCCGGTTTCCTCCCACAGTCCAAAAATGTGCGGGTTAGGTTGATTTGGCTATGATAAATTGACCCTTAGTGTTAGGGGGGGGGGGATTAAATATGTGGGGTTATGGGGATAGGATGGGATATGTTAGGGGGAATTAAATACGTGGGGTTATGGGGCTAGGGTGGGATATGTGTACTGTGGGGATTAAAGCAGGGACAGGGTACTGGATTTGAATGATCAGCCATGATCGTATTGAATGGTGGAGCAGGCTCGACGGGCCGAATGGCCTACTCCTGCTTCTAGATTCTATGTTTCTATGTTTCTATGTTTCTATGTGATGAGTTCGTCATCGCAGCGATTCAGTGCGTTACATGGAGCAACACCGCCATCTGCCGCCAGCAGGAAGTACTGCATGCACAAAAATCCTTTCCAGCTGAAGGAATGACGCCAACACAACAACTTGTATTTATACAGAGCCTTTAACGCAGTAAAACGTCTCAAGGCGTTTCACAGGAGCGCAAATCAAACAAAATTTGACACCGAGTCACATAAGGAGATATTAGGACAGGTGACCAAAAGCTTGGTCAAAGAGGTCGGTTTTAAGGAGCGTCTTAAAGGAGGAGAGAGAGGCGGAGAGGTTTAGGGAGGGAATTCCAGAGCTCAGGGCCCAGGCAACAGAAGACACGGCCGCC